>VMDO01003725.1:29214-137817 GCA_007922755.1 Pedetes capensis | reverse complement strand
AGATAGGAAGGGGGGAGGGGGGAAACATAGAGGAGGGTAAGGGGTAACCTATATGTATAATGCTTATCAAATTGCATATATGAAAATTGTCACAACGAAAAGCATGTCAAAATGAATCACATTATGATGTACATTAAAAATTTCTAATAAAAAAAGATTTAAAAAACAAACAAACAAAAAAAAACAGTGTTTGGGTTTGATAGATGAATAAATAAAACCCTGTAGAGTAGAAGGTTAAGCATCTCCAGAAAGAGAAAGACCAGGATTAGCCACTAAGACATCTGGAGAGGTGGCAGTGGCATTGGCAGCATTGTCTTTGATCTTCTTGAACACGTGTTTGGAGAAGGCACAGTACCCAGAAAGCAACACCTCAAACCCATGAACAACATTCATGACAAAGCTGGTGGCAAAGCAATCTCGTGAGCCCCACGTGGAAGATGGGCCCCGCTATCAGCAGCGTCATTGCTGTTATTTGCATTCGTATGGGAGAAAGCAGAAGGAAGCAGTGGAGCACCTGATGTGCCTGGCACCGAGAAACCCCAAAATAGGAGCTGGAAAGCTACTTGGCCGATTTGAGATTAGTGGCTGAAAATGGGAGGCGTTTTGCTCAGTAAACTCTCAAGGCTGGAGCAGTCCAGCCTGTCTGAAGACTTGAAACTGCCCCACTAGGGTCTTCAGGGAATGGGTCCCATTATGAGAAGAAGCTGCTGGAAATGGAATGAAAACCAGGAAGTGACAGAGGACACACGCACGCACGCGCGCGCACGCACAGGTGCACACGCACGCGCACATACGAAGAAGGTAGAGGTAAAAATGGGCAAAGGGAGGGACTGTCATAACGTAACCTACCATGTACCTTTATTCAGGTGTAATTTTTTATATCAAAAATGTTATACACCTCTGTTGTTGTTGTTAAGTGCTGTCAAGTCGTATCCGACTCATAGAGACCGTCTGTACAACAGGGGAAACACTATTGTCAGTGCTTCTCTGCTGTTCATAGGGTTTTCAATGGCAGATCGATTTTTGGGAGGGGTTGCCAGGTCCTTCTCCCAAGCCTACAGCCTCTGGTGTTCCCAGGCGGTCTCCCATCCAGGTACTAACCAGGCCTGACCCTGCTTAGCTTCCGAGATCTGACAGGATGGGATGCCACAGGGCTACAGCTGCAGGCTGTTATACACCTCGGTTTTTTAAATAAATTTATACAGTTGTGTGATCATCTGCACAATCTAGGGATAGAGCATTTTCTACCACCTAAAAAGTTCCTGCCTGCAGCCATACCACTATTGTGTCTGATCCCTCCAGATTTCCGAAGCTAAGCAGGGTCAGGCCTGGTTACTACTTGGATGGGAGACCGCCTGGGAACACCAGGTGCTGTAGGCTTGGGAGAAGGACCCAGCAACCCATTCCTCCCCCCAAAAATAATCTGCCATTGAAACCCCTGTGAATAGCAGAGAAGCACTGACAGTAGTGTTTTGCCTGTTGTACACAGGATCAGTATGAGTCAGACACCAATTGGACGGAGCCTAACCTAACCTAAGAAAGTTCCTTGTGCCTATTTCCAATCAGTCTGTAATCCCACTTCCAGCTCCAGGCAACCACTTGTGACTCATGTGCTATCTGTCTCTATAGGTTTTCCTTTGCTAGAAATTTCACATAAATTAATTACAGAATATGTACTCCAGTGTGCTGCATTTCTTTCACTTAACGTAATAGTTCACCCATATTGTAGCATGCATCAGTAGGTCATTCCTGTTTTTTGCCGAATGGTTATTCCTTTGTATGGGTATACCGCTTTTCACTTATCCATTCACCAGATGATGGATGTTTGGATTATTGCCACTTACTGATTATCATGGAAAATGCTGCTATGAATGTTTATGTATAAATCTTTCTGTAGAATGTATTTTCATTCTCTTGGATAGAGTCATAGGAATTGAATTGATAGGCCATATGGTAAGTTTGTGTTTAATTTTTAAAGAAATTGTTCAACTGTTTTCCAAAGTGGCTACACCATTTTACATTTCCACCAGCAATGTATGAGCTGGCTTCTTTCCATTCTCCTTAACACTTGACATGGTCTGGTTTTTGAATTAGAATCATTCTAATAAGTTTGTAGGAGTATTCATAATTTTAATGTGTGTTTTCCTAATGATTAATGATGCGAGCAGCTTTTCATGTGCTTATTAGGTATCCTTTTATCTTCTGTGGTGAAACATCTATTCACATCTTTTGCCCTGTTTTCAACTGGGTTCTCTTCTAATTGGTAAGGGTTTTTTACATATTCTGGAGGCAAGTTTTTTTCCTTTTATCAGATATATGTTTTGTAAATATTTTCTGTGAATCTATGGCTTATATTTTCATTTTTAAAGTGGTGTCATTTAAAGAAGAAAAGGTTTCATTTTAATGAAGTCTAATGTATTAATTTTTCTTCTTATAGACCCTCCTCTTAGTGTTATACCTAAGAAAATTTAGCCTAATCTAAATCCATAAAGATTTTTTCCTATTTTTTTCTCAGAAGTTTTATAGGTTTAGCTTTTATATTTAGGTCTCTCATGTACTTTGAGTTAATATTTGCATATGGTGTGAGATAAGGATCTTAGTGTTTTTTCATATAGCTATCCAGCAGTCCAAGTACCATTTGAAGAAAAGTCTCTCTTTTCCCATTGCATTGCCTTGACACTTTAATGAAAAATAAATTAATTGAACAAATGTAATGGTTTATTTCTGTAGTGTATTTTTTTCATTGATGTATAATGTCATTTCTTAAGCCAATATCATACTCTCTTGAATTCTGTAGCTTTACAGCAAGTTTTGAAGTTAACTAGTGTAAGTCTTCCAACTTTATTCTTCTCTAAAATTACTTTGGCTATTTTGAGTTTTTGACATTTCCGTATAAATTTTATAAGCTTGCCGATTTCTACCCAAAAAAAGTCTGTCAGGATCTTGAAAAGTACTATAGTGAATCTCTAGATCAGTTTGGGGAGAATTGCCATATTCATAGTAGCAAATCTTCCAATCTTATGTCTCTCCATTTAGGTTGTCTTTCTTTCCTCTCTCTCAAAAACGTTTTATAGTTTTCAATGTACAGGTTTTACATTTTTTGCTAAACTTGTTCCTAAATGTTTTATTCATTTTTGTGCAAGTGTGGACAGAATTGTTGTCTTAACTTCATTTTCAAATCATTCCTTGTTATATAGAAATACTGTTCATTTATATATGGATGTTATAAGCTGCAGCCTTACTAATCTCATTAACTAGTTCTAATAGTTTTAATAGATTATCTGTTGTTGTTAGGTGCCATCAAGTCAGTATCCACCGATGCATAGTGACCGTAGGTACAACAGGTGGAACAATATTATTAATGATTCTCTGCTATTCATAGGGTTTTCAATGGCTGATTATTTTTTTGTGGGGAGTGGGTTACTGGGTCCTTCTCCCAAGCCTATAGCACCTGGTGTTCCCAGGCAGTCTCCCATCCAGTTGGTAACCAGGCCCGATCCTGCTTAGCTTCTGAGATCTGATGGGATCAGATGCCATGTGGTAAGGCTGCAGCAGTAGTTTATTTAGGATTTTTATATATACGATCATGTCATTTGTGAAGATAAACAATTTTACTTCCCTTTTCCATGTCTGGATGTCTTTTATTTTTATTTATTGCCTTATTGCACTGACAAGAACCCCCCCCCACACACACACACACACATGCACACATCCAGTGTCCAAATAAAAGCACCGAGAGCAGACATACTTATCTTTATTCCTGATCTTGGGGAGAGAGCATTCAGTCTTTCATCATTAAATTTAATGTTAGCTGTAGGTTTTAGATGGATGCCTCTTTGTCTGTAATAATATATCTTGAAATCTGTCTCACCTAATACTAATATAATGCTTCTCCCATGGTTACTGTTTATATAGTATTGTATCTTTTATGACATTTGACTTTCAACCTATTTGTATTGTGTTTTTTTGTTTTTTGTTTTTTGTTTTTTTGGCGGTACTACAGAGTTGAACCTAGGGCCTTGCACATAATTTTCAAGTGCTCTACTACTGGGCTGTGCCCCTAGTCCATTTTAAAATTTATTTTATTGTGAGACAGGGTTTGGCTAAACTATGCAGGCTGCTTCTGGCCTCAAACTCATACCTCAGCCCCTGCGTTGCTGGGATTACAGGTATGTGCCACTGCTCCCGGCTGTATGTCTGTCTTTGAATCAAAGTGTGTCTATATATCAGTTGTAGGTAGTTGAATGTGACCTTTTTATCTCATATAAATATTTTTGCCTGGCTGGGCGCATTGCACATGCCTATAATCCCAGCAACTTGGGAAGCTGAGGCATGAGGATCACAAATTTAAGGCCAGAAGTAGCTTGCACAACTTAGTGAGAGCCCATCTCAAAATAAAAAAAATTCAAAAGGGACTGAGGGTATAGCTCAGTGGTAGAGTACTTGCCTAGCATATGTGAGATACTGGGTTCAACCCGTCAGTACTAGGGTGAAAAAAAGAGAGTTCCTTTGTTGACTCATTATCAATTTATTATCTTTTAATCTTCAAAGATAATTTCCATTTATTCTTTGATCATATAACTGCTTCTTTGAAGGTCACCATACAGACTTCCATTATGTGGGTTGATTTGGTGTAAGTTTATATTGACCCATTTTTTTCTCAGCATGGGTCATACTTTCCTGTTTGTTTGCATGTCTTATAACATATAGTGCAACATGGAAATACATGTTGTTGTTGTTGTTGTTGTTGTTGTTGTTGTTGTTGTTAGTGTCATCCAGTTGGGTCCAACTTATAGCAACCCTATGTACAAGAGAGTGAAATACTACTCAGCACTGTGCCATGCCTGGCACTATGTCAGTGCTTCTCTGCTATTCATAGGGTGTTCAATGGCTGATTATTTCAGGAGTGGACTGCCATGACCTTCTCCCAAGGCTAAAGTACCTGGTATTCCCAGGCAGTGTTCCATCAAAGGACCAACTAGGCCAACCCTGCTTAGCTTCTAATATGGAAATACATATAGTACATAAATTAAAAGTGGAAGGAGAATGCTAATAACATTTGCAGAAAACAAGTGTTTTTTTAACTTTTCAGTAATCATAACGGTGGTGTTAGCGTTGTTATTCTGAATATCTCTTGTGTAACACAAAATAAAGCAAATGAATAGTTATGGAATCGTCTAATCCTATCATCCTGTGTCCTTGCAAACACAGAGGGTTCTTGATATGGGAGAAAGACAAACAGATTTAATATAGAAGCAGCCAAAGACAGACCGTAGTTCTGAATTTGAGCTCTGAAATTGGCAGTATCAGTATGAAGACATGAGGTATTTGTGTGTGTGTGTGTGTGTGTGTATGTGTGTGTGTGTGTGTGTGTGTGTGTGCATGTGTGTGTGTGTGCATGTTGAGGGGAGGGAAAAGGATTGGCATTGGTGACTGACCTATTAGCAATGACCATCCCTAGTTCCTGGATTGTAATTTTGAAATTCATATTCCAAATAGAGAAGCTTTATTCCACTTCTGGGACAGGAAGGTATGATGAGCCCGGAACATCTTTACGTTCATCCAAAGAAACTATCAAAGACTTCTAGATCCCATTAAAGGGACTCAGGCCAAATATGGAGCAATTTGAATTTCAAAAAGGATGAAAACTGTGACATATTTATCAAATATGTTTAAATTCATGAATTCTAATCCAATGTCTTAAAAACTAAGTAAATAAATGGAAAGAATCAAACACTTTACTGTATACATTGAGTTACTGGAAAAGGAGATGAAGGGAAACATCTCCTTATAAAATTATTCCAAGTAAGGGTGAAAACACAGTGATAGAATTAGAATCTCACCTTTTTGTAACATGCAGTGGACTGATGTATCCAAGCATTGAGCATCAAGGGCTACTGACATCAGAACAGGATCACACCACTGCCAATGTCCTGCAAAGGGATCAAATCTGAATTGATCGTGCCTCAGGATCCTGCTGCCAAATTGAAGGAAATACAGAGAACAGAGGAATGAATCTATCGAACTGTACCATGACTGTGCAGCTTTCTAGCCTTTGAGAAACTTCACAGGTCAAACAGTTCAAATTCTTTAGCAGATCCATTGTAAGGAAAAGGAAGAAGTAAAGGGGAAACACGTAAAATAAGAGAGATTTTAAAGGATCATCAAGTAAAAACTGAAAGTGAGCAAATTAACTTAGACTGTCGGGATACATATGAGTGGTTAAACCATAAAGAAATGAACAAAGGGGCTGGGTGCAGTGGCACACACCTGTAATCCCAGCGGCTCGGGAGGCGAAGGCAGGAGGATCTCAAGTTTGAGACCAGAGGCAGTCTGCGTAACTTAGTGAGACCCTGTCTCAAAAAAGTAAAAAAATGGGCTGGGGGCGCAGCTCAGTGGTCCAGCACTTGCAGAGCATGCAGGCACGAGGCCCTGGGCTCAACCCCCAGTACCACAAAAAAAAAAAAGAAAAAGAAAAAAGAAATGAACAAAGCAATAATTATAAATCTAGGTAGTTGTTGCTTTTCGTATGGAAGCCTGTTAATTGGATGCAATGAGTGGTAATTTTTTGTTGTTTTTGCTTTTGTTTTGCTTGGGTGATGGTTACAAGGATGTTTACCCTAAAATCCTCTAAATGATATGTTTGTTTTATATGGATTTCTGTGTATGTATTTTACATAATAAAAAGAATTGAAGGAACATAAAAGAGGACGGAACAGTGCCTAGAGAAGCAGGAGAGGAAGCCAGGATTCAAGCTGCAGCTTATACTGAGCTGTCCTGGCTGCCCCTCTCTACCCCTCACCTGGGAACTCATCTTCTCTCTCTCTGTTAGTTGAGGGTGGTGCATTCTGCCTACCTCATTAGGTGAGAGGGAAACCAGCTAGAAGAAGGATTGGGGCCTGGATTTGGTTAATGACATCTCAGCTGCAGCGGATGATGGTGGTTAATGGCTCCTGAGCAGTGACAGCACCGTGACATCCTCACAGTAGTCTGCAAGGAGGTACGCAGCTGGATCTAGTTCTGTCTCAGCAGGTAGGGACCAAGCTCCATCCTGGAGGGGCCAAATGCTTTTGGGCGCTCTCTGGAGGAGAGAGTGGAACAAATGGCATCTCTTCTTGATGGCTTAGAGGGGCTTGACAATAGCTAAGCAAATTAAATATTCTCTCCTTGATCGCTTTGCACTTAGCCTTTTTCCTGTAGATGGTGCAGCCTATTGTCTGCAGGAGTGATTGTGAAATATGACTGGGAAGAGCTGAATAAATGAGGTGCTGGATGATGGAGAACTTTTCTTTTTTTCTTTTCTTTTCTTTTTTTTTTTTTTTTTTTTTTTTTTTTTTTTTTTTTTTTTTTTTTTTTTGAGGCAGGGTCTTACTATGTAGCTTGGGCTGGCCTTGAACTTGCTATGTAGTCCAGGCTGGCCTTGAACTTGTGATCCTCCTGCCTCAGTCTCCCACATGTTGGGATTACAGGTATGCACCACCACACTCAGTTTAGAGAACTTTCTTTAGAAGCTTATCCTGATGTTGCATGGAGAGACCCACTTCTACACCATTATTATCATCTGAACAAAGTCTGGTTCTCCAGGTGATACTGTTTTTCTTTTGTGTGGTGCGTCTGCTGTGAAGATGAAACCACTCAACAGAAGTTCTCAGTTGTCTTATGGCCACCCAGCCCCGGGTTTCCCTTCTGTGGACCAGTAATGCCCTGCAACCGAGACTGCTGTGACCTGTGTTGCCCTGAGCCCTTCCTCACTGCTCTCCTGCATCTCAGACACATTTGGTTTTGTGTCCTGGGAGTTAATCATGTTTCCTAGTTTGTTTGCCAGTATCTGTGTGACAGGGATCTGGGACCTTTCTGAACACTGGAACCAGGTTTGGGGCTAGGTCCAAATCCTAACTCCTCTGTTTGTGGCTGGATGACTATGGGCTTGTTATTCAATCTTTCTGAACCTCTTTGTCCTCATATGTGAAACAGTTGTGAAGGAAACTTTTGGGGGAGTTCTGGTTAAGATGGCAGATGGTTAACAGCCATGCTTCAACTGGGGAACAAGACTGTTAGGGAAACTTGTGAAGTTCTCTCCTCAAAACAAAAAAAGAGTGGAGAGCAGCTTTAATTATTAAAAAATAAAAATAAGAAAGGATGGCATGAGGACAACTTGCCAAATAGTGGAGATTAAAGATGATGAGGAGGAAAGAACAGGGTGACTCACCAGACTACTTAATCCAGGGAAAATGATTGTGAAAGGTTTCAGCAGATATGAGACCCTCAGAGAGAGTGTGCAGCTGGTTAGAGGTACTGAAGGACTCTCTTTAGAGGAGGGTGGACTGTGCAGCCTCCCTGCAGGATCTTGGACCCCAGGACTGTGGGGTATTTTTTGTCTTTTTACTGAGGAGTGACTGCTGCTGCCTTGGCCTCTGATGCCACTAGAGCCTGACATGGAGGGAGAGAGACAGAGTGGTGGTGAAAGGTGGAGAGGAACAGCTTGTGCTGCTGCAAGTCTCTTCAGGCTGAAGCATGTTCAAGGCCTGGGAGCTCAATGCAGAGAAGGGGTGCTGTGGGGCCCAGGAGCCTAAGTGAGATGGTTCAGGTAGCAGCGAGTTTAGGGCCTGGGCGAGAGACCCACAGAAGTGATACCACAGAACCGGGAAGCCTAGGGAGATGGTTCAGGCAGGGGCACGTTTAGGCATCAGGAGAACGGGTGGAACTGGGGAGACAAAGAGACACTGTTTCACACAGAGAAGTGGTGTGTGGGTCTGGGAAGCCTAAGAGACACGGTTCAGGAAGTGATGTCCTTCCAGCCTTGGAGCACCCATGACCCACTCGTGGAACTGGTGACCCTAAGAAAGATGGTTTAGGCAGCAGTGCGTTTAGAACCTGGAAGCATATGTGACACAGAGGACTGGCACTATGAGTGTGGAGAGGCTTGTTGTTGTTGTTGTTTTGTTAGGTGCCGTTGAGTTGGTATCCGACTCATAGCAACCCTCATAGGGTTTTCAATTGGCAACTGTTTCGAGATTGCCTTGGGAGTGGATTGCCAGGCCCTTCTCCCATTTTTGCAGTGCTGGAAATTGAACTCGGGACCTCAGAGACTACAGAGCGGTGTTCTACCAATTGAGCTAAATCCCAGCCTACTGTGGAGAGGCTAAGAGACACTATGCTATGACATGGTATTTAGGGCTCAGGCATGCTTGCAACACAGAGAAGGGGTGCTGTGGATTTGGGGAACCTAAGGGAGATGCTCTAGGCAGTGGTGTGATTGAGAGGTGCCAGTGCAGGGGATGGAGAGATGGAGCAGTGCTGACTGCTGAAGCTGCAGCGAGAGCCAGGCACCAGACCCTGAGGGTGGGACTTACAGTGGGGAGGAGAAATGCCAGGGACTGGTCATCATCCAGTCACATGGGAGTCAGTAGGGAGAACCTTTTTACACATGGAGGAGGTGAGACCTAGCACCCAGGCCAAGCAATGGGCAAGCTTCAGCAGAAAAACATATGAAACATGAAAGGTCAAGCTGGATGTGAAGATCCTATAGTCCAAAGCCCTTCAATGGATAATTTCAAAGTAATCAGATTCTTGGAGATGCCTGGTGGAGAATTTATAACTCTGCTTATAAATATGCTGAAAGATCTCAAAGACACCATCATGAGAGCAATTGGTTTACTGGACAAAAAGATATCTAACTTGAGAGAAAAATTCTACAGAGAAATCAAAATCCTGAAGAAGAATCAAGCAGAGGTCCTTGATGCAAGGCAAAATTAATCAACTCAGTATTATAGTAGAGACTTCAGTATCCAGATGAGATGAGGTTGAAAATAGGATAGCTGAAGCTGAGGAAAAGGTAGAGGACCTTATTTACTCAGATGCCAAGATAGAAAGAAAGATGAAGCAGTATGAGCAAGCTTTTCAAGAGGTCTTTGATAAATGAAGAAACAAAACCTACAAATTCAGAGGGCTCATGAAGGATCTGAAAACAACACAAGAGGATTAGGAAGTTTATTCAAAAAAATATTACATGAGAACCTTCTAAACCTAAGGCAAGAGCTTGATACCTATATAACTGAAACATTCAGAATCCCAAACAGAGTAGATCAGAATAGATCCTCTCCATGACACATTATAAATGGAATGCTAAATGTACATAGTAGAGAAGCTATTCTAAAACCTACAAGAGAGGAATGCCAACTCGCTTATAAAGACAAACTCATCAGAATAACATCTATTTCTCAACAAGAAACTTAAAAGCAAAGAAAGCTTGGTCAGACATTATTCAAGTCCTAAAAAAGAATAACTGCCAACCAAGATTACATTACCCAGCAAAGTTATCTTTTAAAATAGATGAGGAGTTCAAGACATTCCATACTATTGACTTGTTTAAACATTTCACAACCACCAAGCCAGCACTGCAGAGGATCCTCAATGAAACATTGCATATGAGAGAGGAAAGATAACCCCAAATACAAGATCAAAGGATGAATAATAAACCTGAGGGGAACTTAAGAAAACAATAGGCTAAATGTGAGTTAAAAAAAATAGCAATAAGTACCAAATCGATGCAGAATAACAAACATCTCTCAATAATTAGTGTAAATGATCTTAACTAACCAATCCAGAGGCATAGGCTGTCCAGTTGGATTAAAACACATAAACTCTCAATATGTGACATTCAAGAGATTGATTTCATACATAAAGACCATAAAAGGCTGAAAAATAAAGGATGGAAAACCATATACTGAGCATATGGGAGCCAAAAAAAAAAAAAAAAAATACCAGGAGTGGTGATACTAATTTTGGACAACTTAGACTTCAATTCCAAACTAATCAGAAGAGACAAAGAAGGACATTACATATTAGTAAAAGGAATAGTCAACCAGGAACTCATAATGATACTTAATATTTATCACCAAATACAAGGGCACCCAACTTCATAAAACAAATTTTAGTGGAGATAGAGGAAGACATTGGGCTAGACGCAATAATTATGGAAGATTTCCATAGCCCATTTTCACCAAGAGACAGGTTATCAAAGCAACAAATCAACAGAGAAATGAAGGACTTAAATAGCACCATAGACGAACTGGACCTTATAGACATCTACAGAATATTCTATCCATCTAATGTGAAATACACATTCTTCTTGGTACCACATGGAACTTTTTCTAAAATAGATCACATTTTAGTCCACAAAAATGGTCTCAAAAAATACAAAAATATAGGAATCATTCCCTGTACTTTGTCAGACCATGATGGAATAAAACTAGAAATCAAAAGCAAAAAAAAACTTTTGGAACTGTTACAAATTCATGGAGACTAAATAATACATTGTTGAATGATCAATGGTTCATCCAAGAAATCTGAGAGGAAATTTTAAAAATTCTGCAATCAAATGAGGGTTAAAATACATCCTACCAAAATTTATGGAATACAGGAAAGGCAGTTCTAAGAGGGAAGTTCATAGCCATGAATGCCTTAATCAATAAGTTAGGGAAGATCTCATTAAATAACTTTTTTTTTTGTGTGTGTGCAATACTGGGGGTTGAACCCAGGGCCTTGCACCTGCATGCATGCTCTGCAAGTGCTGGACCACTGAACTGTACCCTCAGCCCATTTTTTTACTTTTTGAGACAGGGTCTCACTAAGGTATGCAGACTGCCTCTGGTCTTGAACTTGCAATCCTCCTGCCTCCGCCTCCCAAGCCCCTGGGATTACAGGTGTGTGCCACCGCACCCGGCTCATTAAGTAACTTAATGACATGTAAGGCACTAGAAGGCCAACAACAAGCCAATCCTCAGAGGAGCACTCAGACAGAAATTATAAAGACAGAAATATCCCAATTAGAATCCAAAAAGGCAATTCAAAGAGTTAATGAGTCTAAGTCTGGTTGTTCAAAAAGATTAAAATAATAGACACTACTGTAGCCTATCTCACCAAAAGAAAGAAGGAAAAATCCCAAATTTTAAAAATTAGATGGGAATGGGGTCATAACCTCCGATACCAATGAAATCCAGAAGATCATCAAGGAATACTCTGAGAAATTGTACCCTCACAAAAATGAAAATAAAGAAGAAATGGAAAAGTTCATTAACACCTATGAACTACCAAAATTAAGCCTGGATGACATAAGCAATTTAAACAAACCCATTACATTCACTGAAATAGAGATGGTAATAAAAAGTCTCCCAACAAAGAAAAGCAGAATTGTATCAAAACTTTAAAGAGGAATTAATACCTATTCTCCTCAAACTGTTCCATAAAGTAGAAAAGGAAAAGGCACTTCCAAACTCATTCTACAAAGCCAATATCACCCTGATATCAAAAGATCAAATGCTATAATCAAGTGAGCTTCAATTCCACAGATGCAAGGATGGTTCAACATAAGAAAATCAATGTAATTCAACATATCAAGAGACTTGAAAGCTGAAATCACATGAATGTCTCAACTGAGGTTTAGAAGGCCTTTGACAAAGCACAACATCCTTTCATGATAAAAGCCCTAGAGAGGATGGGCATAATAGGGAAATACCTCAATATCATAAAGGCCCTCTATGACAAACCTACAGCCAGTATCATATTAAATAGGGAAAAATTGAAACCATTCCCTCTAAGATCAAGAACAAGACAAGGATGTCCACTCTCTCCTCTCTTATTCAGTACTGTGATTGAAGTCCTAGCCAGAGCAATCAGGCAAGAGAAAGAAATCAAAGGGATACAGCTGGGCAAAAAAGAAGTCAAATTATCCTTATTCATGGATGACATGATCCTTTACCTAAAGAACCCCCAAAATTCCTCTAGAAAACTCTTAGAGCTAATTAACTCCTTCAGCAAATTAGCGGGATACCAAAATAACATTCAAAATCAGTAGACTTCCTTTACACCACTAGTGGACAGGAAAAGAAGGAAATTAAGGCAACGATCCCATTTACAATAGCCCACCAAAATTAAATTAAATTAATTTAGTTATCAGTTTAACCAAAGACCCTGAAGGTCTCAACAAGGAAAACTTCAAAACACGAAAGAAGAAAATTTCAGAGGATACAAGAAGATGGAAAGACCTCCCTTGCTCATGGATTGGGAGAATCAATATTGTAAAAATGGCTGTACTACCAAAAGCAATTTATAGGTTTAATGCAATCCCCATTAAAATTCCAATGACAGACTTTGCAGAAATAGAAAAAAATAATCCTAAAATTCGTATGGAAACACAAAAGACCACATATAGCCAAAACAATCTTGAGTTGCAAAAACAGTGCAGGTGGGATCACAGTGTTTGACTTAAAACCATACAACAGGGCTAGAGTGGTGAAAACAGCTTGGCACAAAATAGGCTTCAAGACCAATGGAACAGAATCGAAGACCCAGAGATACACCCACACAACTATAGCCACCTGGTTTTTGACAAAGGGGCTAAGGACGTCCAATGAAGAAAAGATAGCCTCTTCAACAAATGGTGCTGGAAAATTGGATTTCCATTTGTAGGAAACTGAAAATAGATCAGTATCTCTCAATTTGCAAAGGAGTCAATTTGAAATGGATAAGAGACTTCAACATAAAACCAGAAACATTAAAACTACCAGAAGAAAATATAGGAAATATGCTTCAACACATAGGCATAGGAAAGTATTTCTTTAACAAGACTCCAGTTGCCAGGAAATGGCACTAAGAATTGACAAATGGGATTACATGAAATTTAAAAACTTCTGTTCAGCAAAGGCAATAATCAACAGAGTTAAGTGAGAGCCCACTGAATGGGTGAAAATCTTCATATCCTACACATCTGACAGAGGACTAATATCTAGAATATACAAAGAACTTAAGAAAGCAAATTCCAAGATAACAAATAACCCAATACATAAGTTGGCAAAGGAAATGAACAGAGAGTTCTTGAAGGAAGAAGTTTGAAGGGGCCAGAAACACACAAAAAATTATTCAATATCCCTAGCCATTAGGGAAATGCAAAACAAAACAATATTGAGGTTCCATCTTACTCCAGTAAGAATGCCAAAATCAAGAAAATAATAACAAATGCTGGTGAGGATGTGGAGAAACGGGAATGTTTTACACTGCTGGTGGGACCATAAATTAGTTCAGCCACTTTGGAAATCAACATGGAGATACATTAGAAAACTAAGAATAGAATTCCCATATGACCCAGCTATATCACTCCTGGGAATATACCCAATGGGAGATAAATCATATCACAGAGACACTTGCATTTCCTCATTCAATGTAGCACTTTTCACAATTGCAAGGATATGGAATCAGCCAAGATGTCCATCAACAGAGGAATGGATTAAAAAAATGTGGTATATATACAGTGGAATCTTGTTGTTAGGTACCATCAAGTTGGTGTCTGACTCATAATGACCCTTCATACAACAGACGAAACACTATTGTCAGTACTTCTCTGCTATTCATAGGGTTTTCAATGGCTGATTGTTTTTTGGGAGTGGATTACCATGTTCTTCTCCCAAGCCTATAGCACCTGGTATTCCCAGGCAGTCTCCCAGCCAAGTACTAACCAGCCCCGACCCTGCTTAACTTCTGAGATATGATGGGATTGATCACCACAGTGGTATGGCTGCAGCCCCAATGGAATATTACTCAGTAATAAAAAAGAATGGAGTAAAATCATTTGCAGCAAAATGGATGGAACTGGAGAATATCATCTTATGTGAATGGACCCAGGATCCAAAAGAGAAATACCATATGTTCTCACTCATATGTGGGAACTAAATACAACTTAAAAGAAGGAATAAACATATATAAGAAATATATGTATATTTCTTCTTTTAAGTTGTATTTAGTTCCCACATGTGTGTATATATATGTATGTATGTATATATATATACATATATATATATACATGTATATATATATATATGAGATCAGGTAGGCTTATCTAAGGAGGGAAGATGAAAGCAGAGTAGAGAGAAGTGGGGAGGGGTCTAGTGGGCAGGGAGCAGAGGTTGAAGAACTAGGCAAAGGGAGGGGAAACATTGTGGAAGGATAAAGAGGGAGAGTGTCATCTCAAAATAGATGATACAACAATACATGTACATGGGGGAGAAAGGAGAATATAATCCCAAAATGCATACAATTCTCTTTTTACTATATATTAATCAAAGGGTTCTGTGAATATGTAAATTGACAAAAGTAACAAAAAGCGATGTAAGAGTTGCATAATGGAAGTTGCATAAGCCTTATTACTCAGTACCCCACCAACATTTATAAATAAAGGAGAGATAAATATGTCCAAAAGTAAAAACAAAAGAGAGAAAGAAATTTTGACGTAGTAAATAGTAGAAACCAGTTTGGATTTTGCACTGTTCACTCTTAAACCAAAGGTTCTCAAACATAACTGGCTGCCTTTGGCTTTGAGCCAATAAATGTTTCTGTGCCATGCAAGGTCAGATGGTGAGGGGTGGGAGGCAGCAAATGGTTGGAGACTGTGAGGATTGACATGTTTTGAGCAGCAGGTGAGGCGCTTTCAGGTGCCATCTCATTCCAGGATCAGGCGGAGGACTAGTCCAGTTCATAGTTGAGGGAAGGGCAAGGTGAAGCCAGTTGGTAAGTTCTTTCCCTTCCCAGTGTTCTCCTGCTGTCTGGTACTTATTCCCTCTTCCGTATTCCAGATGTCTCACATCCCATGCTCCCTTCCTGTCCTTCTCATGATCACCCTCAGCCTTTACCCTTTTCTTCTCTACCCCCTAATTTTTAGCCTTTCCTTGGTCTGGGAAATATCAGAGACAACTCCCAAGAATCCGTGAGACTCCCCCAGAGCACCATGCTGCCTCCCACCATGGTGCTGCTTCCTTAGTTTCCCCAAGGAGAACATCAGAGGTTTTCACTGACCAGTGTAATGGCAGCATCCTCCCGGCACTACAGATTTGGAGTTGGATGCCTGCAGGCGCCTTGTACACCAGGCCAGGCTGAGCTCTTGCACTGCCCTGCAGTGGCTGCCCCTCCCCATCCTCTTCACCCCCTCTGCTACCTGCTTGGATCCTGGAGCCTCTGGGACCACTGACTCCTGCACGTGTAAAGGTTTTCTTTGTTTCTTTCCAATGATTCCTTTAGATTTTCTTCTCATTTACCATAGCATTGAAGTGCTGTCCCCAGAGTTGGCTTGGAAATGCAACTCTCCTGTGTTCTGCTAATTGAGACGCAAGTCAACAGTGCGCGCTCATCCTTGCACTTGTGGTTCAGATGGAAGGACTTTCCTCCCCTTGGAAACCTTTCTCTGCCTCTCTCCCTCTCCATAGCCCAAGGGACTCCATGAGCAGGATAGCCAAAAGTCTTTTTTCTTTTTCCTTTTCTTTTCTTTTCTTTTTTTTTTTTTTTTTTTTTTTTTTTTTTTTTTTTTTTTTTTTTTTTTTTTTTTTTTTTTTTTTTTTTTTTTTTTTTTGGCAGTACTGGGGATTGAACCCAGGGCCTCATGCTTGCATGCTCTGCAAGTGCTGGATCACTGAGCTGCACCCTCAGCCCATTTTTTCACTTCTTGAGACAAGGTCTCGCTAAGTTACATAGACTGCCACTGGTCCTGAACCTGTGATCCTCCTGCCTCTGACTCCCAAGCCGCTGGGAATACAGGTGTGCACCACCGCACCCGGCTGAAAGTGTTTTTTCTGTGTGACTTTGCTGCTTGCAATTAATGGCTGTTTGAAGCCCTGTTAGAAGACCATTTCTGCCTTCTATATCACCTTTCTTCGACTCTCTCATTGCCTTTTAAAATGAAGCTAAATTGGCTTGGTGCCCATCAGTGTTCTGTATAATTGCTTGAGCCCCATCTTATTGGGCAGGTCTTCGGCCTCGTCTGCCTGCTGTCCTCAAGCTAAGTGCGCCTGTCTTCCAGTCGGGCTGGGTGTGAGCGCGCACCCCCCAGCTGAAGAAAATATGCTGGGACTCGGCTCTTCTCTTTACATCTTTGTATTCCAGGCTCATGAAATGGTGGTGGTTCACTACCAAGTTCACCTTTTTTAGTTTGGTCTGACCCTTCTTAATTAATTCATAACAGTCTCCAAGTGTTACCCGTGTTGTCTGTGAGAGAGCTCAGTGCGGATTCATTTGCCAAAACCTGTGCAGTCCCAAGTTCCCTCGTGGGCAGTGTATCATGCCCTGCTCGGTAGCTTTGTGGAGACACTGTGCTCCTCCTTAAGGACACCAGCCTCTTAGGGGATGTCACCATTATCCCCCAGGAGAGTTACTCTAGAGTCCCTAGGAGCAGATTTCTGCTATCCTCACTTGACATCCATTGTCTGTTGTCATGGTCAAACCTATGAATTAGGCAGGGATTCCTGGGACATGGTTGGCTTTCAACAAATAGCAAAGTGAGCGAATTGACCTGGAGAATGACATTTGTTTCCTTCAAAAAGAAATGCTTCTAAAAAAGTAAATCATGTTTCCATACACTATAAATTGAATGTAAGGTAGATTCTAGAATTCTAAAAGATTTTTGAGCATCAGGAGAGTTTTGAGGATAATAGGGATGATAATGGCAAGCATTTAAAAAGCACTTTCTACACGCATTAATTCATGTAATTCTTACATCAAATAAATAAGGTGGGTTCCATTGTTATTTCCATTTTCTAGACAAGGCCCAGCTGCCTCCCTAAGACCAACAATTAGTAAATGGTGAAGCCTGGGTTTGAACCTGTGAGGCCCGGCTCCAGAGTCCTTACCACACTCTATTTTGTCTCTCACAGCTTAAGTTTACAGATAAGTGTATGGATTCCCAGGTAAATACTTTGAAGAGAGAGCTTTATATGATAGATGCATTCTGATTACCTTGTTGAAAGCATTATTACACGGAGGAGTCCAAGTATGTGATGGGCTTCTGGGGTTAAACCAAACATCATTAAGATATAAGTTCATGAGGGAACCTGTTTGTTGCCTGGCTCCCTGGTGCATTCCCTGTGGTAGCTTCTTTCCTTGTGCATAGTACGTGCACTCTCTCCATATATATGGCTATGTGTGTGTATGTGTGTATGTATATATAATATACATATATATGTGTGTGTATATCTACATACACATATATACATATACATACGTGTGTGTATGTGTGTATGTATATATAACATACATATATATGTGTGTGTATATATATACACACATATACATATACATACGTGTGTGTGTATATATAATATACATATATATGTGTATGTGTATATATACACATATATACATATACATACATGTGTGTGTGTGTGTGTGTGTGTGTGTGTGTGTGTTTTATCCACCTACAGCCATAGCCCTGTGGTATCCGATCCCCGTCAGATCTCAGAAGCTAAGCAGGGTCAGGCCTGGTTAGTACTTGGATTGGAGACCGCCTGGGAACACCAGGTGCTATAGGCTTGGGAGACAGACCTGGCAACCCCCTCCCAACAATCAATCCACCATTGAAAACCCGATGAACAGCAGAGAAGCACTGACAATAGTGTTCCACCTGTTGTACGTTGGGTCACTGAGTCGGACAGCGACTCAACGGCACTTAACGACGACAACATGTTTTATCTATATGTTTTTGAATGAAGATTAAATCTTTTGACTGATTACTAAAGGTTGAGAAAGAAGAAGGAGATGAGATGGCAAGGCTTCCATGTTGTATTCCTCAGGGACTCAGGTTTTAGGGGTATGGGAAAGAACAAGGTGAAGGACGAATTGTTCTTTCAGCTCTCTCTGCCTCTCCTAGGTGTTTGCCACCTTTGTTACAGGCCTTTTGCATGCCACGCTGGAAGGACTTGTATGTATGACCCTTTCCTGGCCCATTAAATATGACCTCAGAGTCACTCTCTTGTGACTTATTTGACTTTATGTCCCTGATGCCTCATCTTCTGCCTGACACATAGTGCCTAGCATTGTCCTGCTTGCCACCTGGCTGGCTGATCAAATATATAATTTACTTTGCTTCTGTCATGAGAAAGCCTCGGTTGCTGAAGTAGTCCAAAAAATGTTGCTAAGTCTACTACAACTCTCATTAGGTTTGAAATGAGACATCCGGAATCTTCTCCTGTTTGTTCATATCCCAGTGTGGATGGTTGTCACACCCTCTGTCACTATATCTAGGCTGCAGCTGGCTTGTTCTGTGGATCAGAGTCCTTTGCTAACGAGGCCAAGGTTGTGGGTTTGATCCCTGGCCCCTGACTGCATCGAGCCATCTGTCTTCACAAATGCATGTCACTGGATCCGAGGTGAAGAGTGTGCACAGAAGGAGAAGCTGGAATCCTTTCCAGGAAAAACGGCTCCCTGACAGCCGGCCAGAAGTGTCCTTGTGGACTGGGAAGGATGTCTTTTTCTTCTTCCACTTTCCGGATCTGGATACTTGGTTTTGATTTCAGACTTTTTCAGAATAGATGGTCCTAAGGGTTACATAAATGAAGGAGAAGCAATTCTTAAGCCTAAGAACTAATTCACCTAGGAGGTACACGGTACATTGTGGATTTTCTGGTATTATGAGTATTGATAGTGTTACCATGATGATGGAGGATATCTCATGGCATAAGAAGAATCTGCTTTAGTTGTACCCTGGTAGTCATGAAAACTCTCTGCAGCAAGAAATGGGGAAAGAATTCAGAACATACGCTGTGCTCCTTCCTTTCTTTTGGGTTTGCTGGCTTATTAAGTATCACTGGGTACCTGGTTGGCTCTTTGAGACAACTGGGACGAGGAGATGTGGGTACCCAGAGGGCCTTTGCTCTCAAGACTGCCTTTGCAGTTTGGTTGTTGGACAGACGTAAAGATCCATGAAAGTCCATATGATAAGTGCTGTCTAGGTTCAGAATGTCACAGCCTTGTTGGGACCCCCCTGGAAGGAGCTCTTGCCCCTGCCTGAGAAGGCAGACAATTTTCCCAAGAGTAGCCTTGGCCCCCTTCTTGAAGGATGACTCAGAGTCCCCAGCACTCTGCAGACAGACAGGGGCATGTGCAGGTAAAAGGGAAGGGGGGGTTTCCTGAAATGCTGGGAAGGCTGTCTAAAAATCTTAAAATCCTTATTATCTACACAGCCAGGCAGGCTCAGGCATGTGACTCGGTGCAGGAGGACAGCCTGCTCAGGCGCCACACCACCAGGAGCACCTCTTAGGGCACACAGGTGCTTTTTACCTAAGAGGGCACACAGCTGTGCTGCCTGTGAATCCACGCCCAATGAGAGAGAAGGGGACAAAAAGTAGGCTGAAACATGTCCCCACTCACAATGTCTCTGATGCATCCGTTCAGTAAACCTGGAGCCAGGCTCTGCTTAAGGGCCTTGGAATATGGTAGCAAAACAGATCCCTGACTTAGAGATGCTTCCATTCTAGTGGGTTGTGAAGCTGCCTGAGCTCCCTGAGGCAGGAATGGCATTCTCTGTTCACCAGTGTGTCCTCAGGGACTGGCCTTGAACCTGATAGGAAACATGGTTAGGTGCTGTCGAGTAGGGTCTGACTCATAGGGACACTATGTACAACAGAACAAAACACTCACCAACACTGTGCCGTGCCCAGCACTACGTCAGTGCTTCTCTGTTATTCATAGGGTTTTCAATGGCCAGTTGTTTCAGGAGTGAGCTGCCAGGTCCTTCTCCCACTTTTGCAGTGCTGGGGATCAAAACCAGGGTCTCAGAGAGTGCAGAGCAGCACTCTACCAACTGAGCTAAACCCAGCCCCCACAGGAAACATTGCTCAATGATTATTGGAATAACCTACTGCCTAAGTGGTCCCCAAGGTCCCCTAAGTGGTAAGAAAGAACCTGGAAAAACCCAAACAATTTCTTTGCTCAGGAAGATCTATTGTGTTGACTTGTTCTGTCATTGATTTTTGGTTATGAAATTCTCAGCCAGGGGATAAAATTAGTTTACTCTGGTAGGGCTACCTTTCGCATGTCACCTAGAGTTTTGACATCCAATGTGAAAAGTCTTTTATTCACAACACAATTTTGAGTTTGCATGTGACAAGTGGCAAGTGACAATGATTTCAAGTGTATTGGTGTCCCTGGTTAAACTTGGACATCAGAAGATAATTTAGAAGGACCTGTGTAAAGGAAGAATTGTCTTTTCCCAGCCTGGTCCCAAGAAATGAAAGGAGAGAAAAACAAAAACAGAAAAATGTGTTGAACTTGACATTGAACCAGCCCATCATAAGCTGAAAGGATTCTCATTTTCCCCAGTTTCTCCCAGTCTTGGTTTTCCATTGTGATTTGATGTTGGTGCTCTGCCTTCCTTCCTGAATACATTTCCTCTTTGGTTTGAAAGTATAGAGGGACAGGGGATAATACAATAGAGCTAAGACTCTTCAGAGTCGTTAAATGGAACGGGATAAAACTGGGTGCCAATGTGAGCGTGTGACAATGTAAATTTTGGAGACCAGCCTAGAAAAAGGTTGCTGTGGGGCCTGAGGGGGAACTGGAGCCTGTTGCAAGCATGGAAGGTCTGCTCCAGAGGGAAGGCCAGGTCCCAAAGCATGGGCATCTCCCAAGTGTCCTGATGGCCTGAGGGGGCCAGTGCCGACCCTCAGGAAGTCCTAACTTTTTATGCTGCCCTGCAGACCAGCAGATAAGCCCCAGATGGATGAGATTCAGTCAGAGGAACATAAAACCAGATGGAAAAGGGAAAAGAAAAAATGGAAGTGGGTCAAGGGCAGAGCAGTATGTGTCCCCATAAAAAATGGTGGACTTTGCTGCCAAAGGGAAAACAACGGTTTAACCAAGAACAAGGGTGAGGGACACTGGCCTGAACTCTCCCTGATGGCCAGGGCGCAGTGGTTAGGTTGGTAAGTGGGAACAGAGTTTTGCCTACCTGTGAACAAGCAGCTGCCACTCAGGGACTCGTGGCCCTTCCCTCCTTGGTAAGAGCTGAGCTGTGGGAACCGCTCCATGTGGAGGGAAACACACCCCGCTCAGGAAGCCTGCCGAAGCAAAGTGCAGAAGATGAACCCAAGTTCCGACAGCTTGCCAGAGTGCCTGCTGCGTGAATAACTGGCAAGAACGTTCCTTTTGAGAATACTTTACCATAATGAATTCTGACATCACCGTACCATCTTAGTCAAGGGCGTTACAATGGAATAAATGGCCTCATCCGAAGGATCTGTGGAAACCCTCAAAACCAGGGAGATTCCTTGGCTCTCTTCTCTTCATTTTGGAGTGGAAATTTTAAGCAACAGTTCATTCTAGACATTTAATGAATCTCAGCATTTTAAGAACAAATTAATAGTTTAGAGAGATGAAGGCAATTAATCATGTGGGTTTTGTTTGTTTCCCTCAATTTGGGTGATTTCATAGCATTTAGAGTGTAATTCTTGCTAGCTAATTTCCTTTTCTCCCCCTTTCTATCACTGATTATCCACCTAGCTTAATTTTTTTTTTCCTGTTTTCAGTGGCAACAGTGGAAGTGACTTGTTGGGTAATATGGGATTTTAAAATTTTTGAATGGTATATAGGATTTGCTATGAATTATATACTTTTGTATTTGGGACAATTGTAGTCCGTCCCTTCCTTCCTTCCCTCCTTCCTTCCTTCCTTCCTTCCTTCTCTCCTTCCTTCCTTCATTCCCTACTTCCCTCCCTCCCTCCCTCCCTCCCTCCCTTTTTTCCTCCTCTTCCCTCCCCCTTCCCCTCCCTTCCCTTTTCTTCTTTTCTCTTCTCTTCTGTCTTTTCTTTCACTGAGACATGGAACCCAGGGCCTCTCGGATGCTAGGCAAGCCCTCTGTAACTGAGCTTCACCCCCAGCCCCTTTTTAATGTGTGTGTGTGTGTGTGTGTGTGTTTTTAATTTGAGATGGTTTCTCATTAAGCTTCATAGGCTGTTTCTGGCCTCGAACTTGTAATCCTCCTCCCTCAGCCTCCCAAATAGCCAGGATTGCAGGTGTGTGTCACAGTGCCCAACTCTTGCGGCACTTTCTGGTATTTACCATGTACGGCTCCCCTTCCTGCTGTCAGGTTGATGCGTGATTTGGGGGGGATCAGCCTCAGGGCTGTCCTCGGTGCCACATTCATCTGAACAGGCTACAGCCTCAGGCCTCCTCCATTCTGTGGCTACCGTGGATTTTTCCCAGTTTGAGCAGGAATTTGATTCTGAGTCCTATGCACTCTCCAGGGCTAAGCTAGAAAGAGCCTGGGAAAAGCTTGCACTTGCTCCAAAGGCCCCTACAGGGACTGTGCGCACCCAGATGCTGATTTTCCCTCATCACGTCTCAACCTTTGGATGCGGAGATTCTTCCGTTCCTCCACCAGAGGGCCTCGGTCGTGCATGGGAGAAGCCATCTCCAGCCTTAGAGGGGTGCTGATTCTCTAGCCATCATTTATCCTCCCAGTAGCTGAGGGCATTGCCCTCAGGCACTGGACTTAGTCACCTAGATCAACAGATTTCCTTTTCTGATTTTGAACCAGGACCTAGGAGCATCCCATGAGCTGTCATCATTGGAGCACATAGAATTTATGTTTTATATATAGGGTAATTTGCATATTAGTGGTACAAAATCCACACCTGAGCTCTTGGATTTATATTTGTTCTTTCCTCTAGAGTGACATTTCTGCTTTAGTGCTTTTATTTTTTTACTCAAGAAGGTAGTAGAATATGGTAGAAATCCCCCACTTTGCTCTCTTGCCAGGCTTTGAAGCTAAGAAAGTCCTTTCACTTCTGTGTGAGCTAGATTGTGTTGGATCGATTATAGCTAGAAAATTCTGTGTTTCTATAACTGTCCAAGCCTGCAGTGGTACCACTGTGGCATCCAATCCCGTCAGATCTTGGAAGCTAAGCAGGGTTGGGCCTGGTTAGTACTTGGATGGGACACCTCGTGGGAACACCAGGTGCTATAGGCTTGGGAGAAGGACCTGGCAACCCATTCCCAAAAAATAATCCACCATTGAAAACTCTGTAAATAGCAGAGAAGCACTAACAGTAGTGTTTTGCCTGTTGTATGTAGGGTCACTATGAGTCAGACACTGACTCAACGGCACCTAACAACAACAACAACAACAAACAACAACAACATAACTATATAAATAGCTCATTCTGCAAGGAGGACGTGGGAGACACTCCAAATGACCAATTCGTACTTGTCGCCTTCCCTAAGTTATAGTATTTGGTTTGGATACTGCTGCTTCAAAGTCTGATTTCCACCCTGGCAAAGCAGCCCTTTAGCAGAGTCTACCAGGGTCCCCAGCGACATTGCCTGAGGCACACGCGGATTGCACACTGTTCAGAGTGCCTCTCCTTTCATACACAGTGGGTGCTTAATCAGTGATTCAGGAATAAAATTTAGCAACCATAGCCATTCCCATCCCTTTTTAAGCTGTAGCTGTTTCCTGCCCCCATGTTACTTAAGAGAACTGAGCTTCAATCCAGAGAAAATGGACTTTTGTTGCCTGCGAACGTGGATCCCATAAAAATAAACGAAGGGGAGAGCAGGGTAGATTGCATGTCACAGGGCCTGTTACCTAATTTTTATTCATGTCTCGGTTAGATTTCCTTAGTGCTGCTTGGAGTCCTGAGGACAGGCTTCTCTTTTTATGCCACCCCATAAAGCTTCTGATCTGATATCATCTGATGTGTGTGGGCGAGAGGAATATGGGAGTATTTAGATACCTATGCCAGTAAGCCATTATCTTAAAGTTCTGGGCTGCTTGTGAATGAGAGCCCTGGGAAGCCATGTAGGTATAAGATGTAAACTAATAGCCCTCATGAGCGCTTATAACTGACAGAACCCACATTTTGATTTAATACCTTTGCATGATTTAAAATGTCATCCTAGACGAGAGCCAAATACCTCGAGCATCTGCCACAGCCTGTAGAGGCTGGCTGACAGGTTTGTACCGGCTGACCTGTTCTGTGGCTTTTTGGAAAGACGAGATGTGTTCTAATGAGCATGGTATAAATATCACCGAGTTATGTCATAAGTGGTGGCAGTGCTCAATGTAAAGGGACCCACTGGAAGGTTTTTCCTAGCCAAAGAGGCTGGGCCCAGCATTCAGAGAGGACACGTGAGGCCTGGGTATATTGATCAGGACGTTACTAAAAGAATGTCCCTTGTCGGGCGTGGTGGCACACGCCTATAATCCCAGTGGCTTGGGAGGCAGAGGCAGGAGGATCGCAAGTTCAAGACCAGAGTCAGTCTGTGTAACTTAGCAAGACCCTGTCTCAAAAAAGTAAAAAAAAAAAAAAATGGGCTGGGGGTACAACTCAGTGGTCCAGCACTTGCAAAGCATGCAAGCGCAAGGCCCTGGCTTCAACAACTTGTACCACCAAAAAAAAAAAAAAAAAAAAAAAAAAAGAATGTCCTTGAATGAAATATGTCTGTGAAGGTGGGGCGGTGAGATGAGACGTGTTCCCTCCAGAAGCACCAAGCGACACCCATTTGCTCTCAGGAGCGTGTGACCCTTTGCTTCTTTTTGTCAGTGCAGAGTTGAAGGGGAGCTGGTTTGATGAGTTCAGTGGGCAGTGGTTTATGTTGTGAAAGATGCAGAGTGGTCGCTTGATAGAGCCCCTCGTTTTATGTACCTCTTCCCTTCCTGCTGCCCATGAATTTGCAACCAGAAGCTTCATTCACACTTTGTGTAGTGCCCTGCTAATGTCCTTACACCCTCTGCCCAGTGTCGCCACCTCTCTTTTAAGTAAAAACGCAGAAAAAAGTGCCACCACAGGAGGGCCATCGTAAATCTGATGGTAAATCCTCAAAAGATACCTTGTGTTTGGTTTGTTAGGTTTTTTTGTTGTCGTCATTGTTTGTTTGTTTTTTGCCTCAATGCTTTGTAGGCTTTGTTTACTTGAGAAATTTGGGGCTAGAAAGCACAAAAGCCTCAGAATGATTTTTAGGCTTTGTTTACTTGAGAAATTTGGGACTAGAAAGCACAAAAGATCATCAATCTTAGGTCAAATTTCTCAGTTGACCAAAGACAGATAGACATGTGCAGAATAATTGTTTGTTTAAAATCTAGCCAACAGCTTTCTTGTAGACAAAGTGCATTGAAATATGTGTATAAAATATTTAATGTTAATACATGCCAGATGGAAACCCTGTCAAATTCTTTGTGCACACAGGAACTTGACAAGAGGAGTCGGGAGATTCAGAGAGATTCTTAGAGCAGTGGAAACGAGAACAACGCAGAACCTGCGAATGGTAAGTGGGACTAATGACTTGGCTGAGGCCATCAGGGTCATTGGCTCATATATATATTTACGTTAATATTTGTTTTTTCAGTACTAGCGAGTTGAACCCAGGGTCTTACACATACTTTCTAAACACTCTATCACTGAGCCCCACCTTTTAAAAATATCTTGACACAGTTTTGCTAAGCTATGTAGGCTACCTCTGGCCTTGAACTTGGGATCCTCCTGCCTCTGCCTCCCAAGTCACTGGGATTATAGGCATGTGCCACCCAGGCTGCATTTATATATTTGTATATGATATATATGGCAATTCACCCATTTAAAGTGTACATTGTAGTGATTTTTAGCATATTCACCAAGTTGTTCAGCTATCACTAATATTTAATTTCAGAACTTTTCTCTTTCTCTTTCCTTCCTTCCTTCCTCTCTCTTTCTACCCCCTTTCCTTCCTTCCTTCTTCTCTTTCTTTCTTTCTTTCTTCCTTTCTTTCTTTCTTTCTTCTGTCTGTCTGTCTTGTCTTGTCTTGTCTTGTCTTGTCTTGTCTTTTTTGCAGTATTAGGGAACAGCCCAAGCCTCACACATGCTTTTTATTTTTTTTAAAGCGTTCAGCCACTGAGTTGTCCCCCCCACCCTCACTTTTTATTTTGTATTTTGAGACAGGGTCTCGCTAAATTACATAGGCTGCCTCTGGCCTCAAACCTGGAATCCTCCTGCCTCCACCTCTCAAGTTGCTGGAATTACAGACATGAGCCACCATGCTTGACTAATTCTAGAACATTTTAATCACTCTCAAAAGAAACTCTGTACTCATTAGTAGTCAATTCCCATTCTTCCCTTCCCCCAGCCTCTGGAAATCACTAACTTACTTTCTGTTTCTTTGCATTTGCCTATTTTGGACATTCCATATTAATGGAATTATACCATTTGTGGTCTTTTGTGACTGGCTCCCTTCCCTTAGGATAATATGTCCAAGTTTCCTCCATGTTATAGCATTTATTAGTATTTCTTTTTATTGCCAAATAGTATTCTATTGTATGGCTATACCCCATTTTATTCTCCCATTTATCACATTTATTTATGGATATTTGAGGTTCCACTTTGAGGCTATTCTGAAAAATGCAGTTGTAAACATTTGTATACAGATTTTTAAGGAGAAATTTGTGTTCTTTTTCTTTGGGTACACACTTCAGAGTGGAATTACTGGGCCACATGGTGACTCCATACATTTTGATGAACTACCATTCTGTTTCCTGCACTGGCTGCAACACTTTACATTCCCACCAGCAGTTACGAAGGTTCTGGTTTCTCCACATCCTAACTAACACTTGTTATTATCTTTTGAGTTGTAGCTATCATAGTGGATATAGAGTGTTATCTTCTGTGGCTTTAATTTGTGTTTCTCTGGTGGCTGGTGACATTGAGCATCTTTTCATGTGCCTATTGGCAGTGTTCTCTCTTGAAAAACACACACTGCATCGGTGAAGCAGATAGAATGAGGCCCTCATTCTTGGATGCCAGTGTGCGAAGGGGCCAGTTATTTGCTTACGATTTATACAGACAGAACAATACAGTGGTGATCCTAAAGTAGTAGTTGTTTGGATAATCATATTGATTATAAAACTTAGAAGAGAAATGTAAAAGATGGTTTATATTTTGTATAAACTGTATCGATGGATCAGCAAACTGGTGATGAAGGTGTTGATCAGAAGCTTGGTTCTCCTGTTGACTTGAAGTCTCTCTCTTTTAACCTTTTGCTTTAACTCTGGGGAAGCTCGTTAATTATACCTCTGTAGATTGTCCCACAGAGCCATAGCCATTGAGTGTTTGGGTGAAGGGCTGGTGTTTACTAGAATCTAAGCAAACGCCACTTGTCACAATTAATGTAGTAACTCTATATAAGATTGTAGTTTCTTTTATCTATTATCACTCATGCTATTGTTGTCCCTTTATCATGAATCCTTCAAATGTTGTGGCAAGCATTCAGTTGGGCAAGGCTAAGAGATTCATGTCATAGGAAATGAAGCTAAAGCTAAAACTTTATTTGGGCATCTCCAGGGTTTTATGATGTCAACATATGACTTGTGGGGCCATATGGCCAAACTGTAGTCTTTCCTAGAATATGAGGTTAAGCCGGGCGTGGTGGTGCACGCCTGTAATCCCAGCGGCTCAGGAGGCGGAGGAGGGAGGATCGCAAGTTTGAGACCACAGGCAGTCTGCGTAATTTAGCGAGACCCTGTCTCAAAAAGTAAAAAAAAAAAAATGGGCTGAGGTGCAGCCCAGTGGACCAGCACTTGCAGAGCATGCAGGCGTGAGGCCCTGGGTTCAACCCCCAGTACCGCAAAAAAAAAAAAAAAAAAAAAGAATATGAGGTTAAGATAAGACGAGCAACTTTATTTATACTTTTTATGATTTTTATTAGTAATTTTTTAGTTAGCATATAAATTAATGAATTTCATGTAACATTTCCATACATGCATATCATTATACCTTGCTTATGTAAGATGAGCAACTTTATCCATGTACACAACACACACACACACACACACACACACACACACCAAGAAGTTACTTGCTCTACAACATTTATATGTTTATGTAATTTATACGTGCCTTAAGTTCAAACAAAGCATTTTGGTTTTTAGGATTATGACAAAAGAACCTACAATTACATGGATAAAAATTGTTGCCAGACATCTTTTCTACCAAATTGGCTTACTCCCAGCATTCCATAAAGTTTCTCAACTGATCAATATGAATAGATTTTTGAAGATCTCAAGGCACAATGAAAGTACTGATTAAACTTGGAATTGTTTTCTTAATTATTTTAAGAACACATTGAAAAAGCCAGTCTTTCAAAATGGCTTAAATATGGGACACTTGTATTGTTGACTCACAAATAAATGTACAATGAGTGCCAAAAAATATATACACATTTTAAGAAAGGAAAAAACTTGTATTAAAATCATACTATTCATATATGCTTTGTTGTTGGGTGCCGTCGAGTCGGTATCCAACTCATAGTGACCCTTATAGGGTTTTCAATGGCTGACTGTTTCGGGATTGCTGTGGGAGTGGATTGCCAGGCCCTTCTTCCATTTTTGCGGTGCTGGGAATTGAACTCAGGTCCTCAGAGACTGCAGCGCAGTGCTCTACCAACTGAGCTAAATCCCAGCTGCACTCTGCAGTCTCTGAGGTCCTGAGTTCGATTCTCAGCACCACAAAAATGGGAGAAGGATGTGGCGATCCTCTCCAGAGGCAATCCCAAAGCAATCAGCCACTGAAAACCCTATGAGGGTTGCTATGAGTCGGATACGACTCGACGGCACCTAACAACAACAATTCATATATGCCTGCAGCTGTAGCACTGTGGCATCAGATCCCATCAGATCTCAGAAGCTAAGCAGGGTCGGGCCTGTTTAGTACTTGGATGGGAGACTGCCTGGGAACACCAGATACTGTAGGCTTGAGGGAAGGACCTGGCCACCCACTCCGTCCCAAAAATCAATCTGCCATTGAAAACCCTATGAATAGCAGAGAAGCTATGAGTCCGACTCGACTCGATGGCACCTAACAAAAACAACAACTGACAATAGTGTTTTTCCTGTTGTATGTAGGATTGTTATGAGTCAGACCCTCACTCGATGCCACTTAACAATAACAACTCAATATATGCCAATAACAAAAGTTGAATACAAGTCACTTTTGACCTCTGCAATTACAAGAGGTGCTCATGGTGGTTACCACAGCAGAAGAAGCAGGACTTGTTGTTCTGTGAGGCCTCCCCTGTGCACATCACGCACAGTACCATACGTTTCAAACTTCCCATGAAGGTGAACAATCCTTAGGTGTATCGGAAGTACTGTTGCTTGCTCCAGCCTCCATGGGCATTGCACTTCTGCATAGTTCTCAAATTTCAAATACCTCTCCAAATGGTCTTGAGCTCCTCCCATGACAACTGTGCTTCCACCATTTTGTTTGACTGTCCTGCCTGTTGCATAGTAGCAGTAGCATTCATTTGGTTAACACTATCTTTTGAGCAAATGTCATGCTGCACATTGCTTCCATAATTCAGCTCAACTTTGAAAAGTAATACATAGATAACATCTCTTACCGTGTACATACATTTTTTGGCACCCCTGTATACACACACACACACACACACACACACACACACACACACACGCCTTATTACAGAAATGAACAACAGTTCCCCATTAAAAGGTGTAAGTGTCCCGAATACATTGTGGAGTCTACCTGGTGCTTACTCGAGTTGTTTTTCTGAATTATAGACTATCTCCCACTATTGTCTAAGTTTATAATTTTCAAATCAATGCATTTTACCTTTTAAAAATCCTGTGAGTTAGGATTCTGAATAGAGGTATGTGAGGAAGATGGGGTGGGGGGACATGTCTTCCATTATTTTTCTGAGAAGGCCAGGGAAGAGACTGCTAAAGAACGCCTAGCTTGGGGCAGCCCCTGGACAATTCGGCTGTGAGCTGTAGTGTTAATACAAGGCAAGATACTTCCCACAGTATGTGACACTGAAGGGCAAGCATGCCTTTGGTCTTAGTTGATGATCTTCAAGTGACTTAAGCTAATCTCTGTCTAATCCCCTGAGTGTTTAATCAAAGGTGTTCATCAGAATTATCTGAGGAACTTTGGTTTTTGTTTTGTGGCTCTGGGAGTGGAACCCAGGGCTTTGCACATGCTAGGCAAGGGCTCTATCAGTGAGCTGCACCCTCAGCCCTATCTGAGGAGCTATGCACAAAAACAGATCCCCACTCCAGCCTCAGAAATTCTAGCAGAGAGGGTCTGGGGCAGGGCCAGAGAACCTGTGCTTTCTAAAGTTTCCACAAGTGATTCCTTGCCCACCCTAATCAGGAAACACTTCCTGGGCCTTTCACTGGTGTCTTGTTTACACAGGACATCAGAAGGCTTCTCCAGGTAATGCCATTCATTAGACAGTTTCCATGAGGTTTAATTAATAACTATGTGATTTTTTAGATTAATAATTGCAAATTTATGATTTTTTTTTTTTGCAGTGCTAGGAATCAACCTGAGGGCTTCATGCATGCTAGACAAGTGCTTTACCAACTGAGCTACATTCTTAGTCCAATTTATGATTTTTCATGTGAGACCATAGCAGAGAGGGGTGTAAAAGTACGTTCACAGCTTGGTGGCACACACCTATATTCCCAGTGATTTGGGAAGCTGAGGCAGAAGGATCGCAGGTTCAAGACCAGGGGTAGCCTACACAACTTAGCAAGACCCTGTCTCAAAATAAAAAATTAAAAAGGTATTGGAGGTGGAGCTCAGTGACAGAGCACTTGCCTAGCATGGGCAAAGCCCTGGGTTCAATGTCCCTGTAAAGCAAAAAAATAAAAATAAAAGTACATTCACAGCAATTCCCCTCCTAGGTATATATGCCTAAGAATTGAAAACAAGTGCTCAAACACAAACTTGTACATAAATGTTCATAACAGCACTGTTTCCAATAGCCAAAAGGTAGAAACAACCCAAATATCTATGAGCTGATGGATGTCTAAAGAATATGTGGTATGTCCGTATAATGGAACGTCATTCAACCATAAAAACGGGTGAAATGCTGATATATACACAACATGGAGGAAACTTGAAAACATTATACCGACTGAAGGAAGCCAGACACCAAAAAGATCCATAATGTCCAATTCCGTTTCTGTGAAATGTTCTAAATAGGCAAATCCATGGAGACAGAAAGCCTCCTAGCTGTTCCAAGGCCTGAGAAGAAGGGAGAATGAGAAGTGATTGCTTAAAGGGTATCGTGTTTCCTTTTGGGGTGTTGAAAATGTTCTGGAACAAGATAGTGGTAATGGTTGCACAACATGGTGACTGTACTAAATGCCATTGGATTGGACACTTTAAAATGGTCTCACAGCGGACAAGCAAAAAAAAGAAAAAGAAAAGAAGATGACGAAGAGATGTTCGTAACTTAAGAATCCCAACACAGCAGCTATAACCAGAAAATGAAGTTCCTTCTTCATTCTTTTTTCTTTTAACATTCATTTCTCGGCTACAGTGCGTGGAGGGTGTTTTTGACGGTTGCCATTCCCAGCAGAAGTCTTTAGCTGATACGAGGGCAATGAGATCAAAATGAAACTGTAGTGGCACGCTTAAGAAAACAGCTCAGGAGCTGTTTAGGCCCTGAGAATTGTGTTCTTATGAGATTGTTTCAGATGGCTCAGTTGGGGATGATCAGAGTGCATTTCATTTCACATTATTATAGATAGTTAAAGGCAGTGGGTACTACTTGGGAATAATCAAGAAAATTTGCCTTTACCTAGTGGTTATCCGAAGCCACCAAGAAGTGACGTGGTTGCCTTCAAGTTTCCTTGGGAGTTGTGAGGGACTTCACATGGACGAAAGCTTAGCAGAGTTCTCTTCTGGAACATATTTGTTTAGAAAGTCTCATTCTTAGGGATGATCGATATTCCTTGCTTTTGTCTCCCGATGAATACAAAAACCTGGTGGAAAACCCTCTGGTTGAAGTGTTACTGTGCGTCTCTAGCTTGTCATGGGAGGCCCTGTACTCCCTAGGGTGCAGGGCTTCTGTTTTCAGAGGATTTTCTTTTAAGTTCTCTTCTTTGTGTCACCAGAAAACTATGAGCTAAGTGCACTGATACACATCAATCAACAAAATATAGTACAGCCCACACCCCTCTCTGTATACAATTTGTGGTATTATTCTAGGCAGTGGTGTCGAGGAGGGTGGGGATAGCACATTCACCTGCACTAATTTGGGAGGACAGGATCTAAGAGCGTTCGAGTTTTCACAGGGAGATGGGAGTTATGCATCCAGCTTTGAGATCAGAAGGCAAATCCCCCACTTTGCCTTCCCTGTTGCTCAAGAGCAGTGGGAGCCTCTGGGCTGGGAGTCCCAGGATGTACTCAGAACGGGGCCTCCGGTGCTGGGTCCCAGGGGTGGGGCCAAGTGAGGCTGGCCTTGGCGCTTCTGAAGGGGAAGACATTCTGGAATTCTATAGAGCACATTGTATGGCCTACGAAGATATTTTTGTCAGGGATAGTGTCATCTAAGTTCAGACTTAGCTTTTTGCCAGATTTGGTATTTACCAGGCATCTATTGTAAAGTGATGAAAATATCTGCAGTTCACCTGTTATTTATAAGAACTCTTGGAAAAAGGGTTAGCCACAAGTCCAGTTGTTTCAGGTATAAAAACACGTATAGTGTTCTAGGGTGTGACAGAGACAGGGCGGCATTGGAAACGCATGCACTCCTAAAAAATGTTCAAATATCAGCGTGTAATATTTTCTTTTTTTGTTGTAAACTGGTATAATTTTCACCACAGAAGTAAAAAATTTTAATTATGAATCTTGGGCTAGTGCCTCACACCAAGTGATGACTGGTAAGTATTAGCGAATGAATGAATGATCAATATAAAATGGAGGCATGACTATGCCTTTCCTCGTTTTTATTCCCAGACAATAGCCAGGCAGTTGGCAGAGATCTTGTTGCGGGGGATGTGTGAGCAGAGCTACTGGAACCCAGTGGAGGATCCCCCCTGCCAATCACCTCTGGATGACCCTCTCCGGAAAGGAGCAAACACCAAAACCTACACGCTGCCTCGCAAAGCCCGCGTCTACTCAGGAGAGAAGTATGGAAGTTGATGGCCTCAGGTCGGGGGGGTAGGGGTGGGAAGAAATGTGGGAAAATTCAAGGGTGAGAAGTGCAAGGGCAGATTTTCCTCCTAAAAGAAAATCAGATGGGCTGGGCGTGGTGGTTCACGCTGGTCATCCCAGCAACTCAGGAGATGGAGGCAGAAAGCTCACATGTTCGATGCCAGAGACAGCCTACATAGCTTAGCAAGACCCTGTCTCAAGATAAAAAATTAAAAAGGGGCTGGGGGTGCAGCCCAGTGGTAGAGCACTTGCAAAGTACATGCAAGGCTCTGAACCCCTAAGTACTGCAAAAAAAAAAAAAAAAAATAGTCAGGCGAACAAGCCTAATTTACAAGATCACTTTTCATAACCCTAGCACATGGCTGCACTCTGGGGCCATTGTAAGTAGAAGGCTCCTCTCCTGTCAGTGCTTGGCTGCCATTCTCAGCTGTTTCTGTGGTCTTTGGGATTCTCAGGCCATTTCTCACAAGAGCCCCAGCACTACGCAGCAATCAGCAGTAGTTCTTTTATGGGCCAGAACTAACACGTTTTCTTTTCTTCAACAATTCTTTTGATCTTTTTGTTTAAATCTTGTTCTATGCTAAGCCAAATAGAAAGACAGTCAAATAATTTGCCAGTGATTGGAAGGTGATGTATCTTTAGAACTTCTTTAAGTTTTGAATTTGGGACTTGGTCACCTTGAAGGAACTGGCCAGGGAGCCACTGCTTTCTCAGGATGCAGCTTTCTCCAGGTCAGGGGCCGGAAGCTGGAGGAAGGAGAGACCAGGGGAAGGGCTGGGGAGGGGAATGATTGTTCACTCATTCCTATGCCTCCGATTAGAGCCTTTAACTCCCCTCTTTACCTGTGGAAGGATTCATGGCCTCTCTGAATCTAGCAGGCAAGGGAGTAACCGGGAATGGATGTGGAAAACCCCTTTGGAGTTATCAAGTTGGACAAAGGGCTGAGAGACTGCAGGCTGCTGCTTTGGAAGCCCTGGAGAAAACCCTGAGAGAGATGGGCTGAGCAGATTCTCTTTCCAAGTGTGACATCTAAAAATGATGCTGAATCTTCTAAGGGGGCAGCTGCCCAAGACTGCTTCCTCTTAATCCTCTCAACTTGGTCCCTGGCATCTGTCTCCCCCATCACCTTCTTGTTCAGTTTGAATTTCTTGTGTGGATTCAGACAAAGGAGTGTATTCCTAGATCCGCCCCCCCCCAGGCTTATTTTAATTAAATTTTCACCCTCCCGCTTTCCTTGGCTTTCCTAAACCATTAATTCATAGCCTGTGCTTATTCCTTAGCCTTTACCTGGATTCATAAAATATTTGTTCTAGTAGTCCCCAAGCTCTCACTGTAAAAGTACTGATCCCTCATTATAAACTCTTCAGAAGCAAATTTGAGATTTGTATTTTAAGTGATATTTATGTCTTCAGAGCAGACCCTAGATTTGTTTCCTGCTTTATATGCTTCTTAACAGCCAAGGCACCAGATGCATGAAGAAACTTGGTCCCCACCCCTTTCCCCAACAAGTGTGACACCCAGCTGTAGCACTGTTCCAATGTGGCCCCACCTTGGAGGCAGGAACTCTCGCGTGTATTTCCTGAGCCACTCAGGCGTTGTCAGTCTTCTAATAGCACTTTGACGTCAGCTTCCCACCTCTACAAAGAGACTTCCGGGAGCACAATGCAGGTCCAGAAAACAGTCTCCAAAGGAGCATCCCCACTCCAACACTAGCTACTGCGTCACGAGTATCATTTCACATGATCACTTTGGTTTAAAATGGAGATGTAATTCACATATTGTACATTTTACTGATTTAAGGTGTGCAATTCAAGGGCTTTCAGTATTTTCACATAGTTGTGAATCCCTCACTGTAATCAACTTTAGAACATTTTCACTACCCACAGAATATACATAGTACTTCTTAGCTTTCATCCCATTTCCCAGTCTCTTGAATTTCCATGAATTTTCCCTGTTTCTGCCAGAGAAAGTAAAAAACAAAGCAACTCGGATTTTGGTAGGAATTGCCTTGAATTTGTAGAGCTATTTCGGTAGTACCGCCATCTTAACCATATTATATCATCTGATCCATGAACATGAGGTGTCTCCATTTGTTTGTTTTCTTTAATTTCTTTTAAAATGATTCACAGTTTTTAGAGTATAAGGTTTGTGACTCTTCTGTTAAACTTAAGTTTTTGTGTGTGCATGCAGTTTTTTTGTTGTGCTAGGGATCAAACTCAAGACCTTGTGTAAGCTAGGCAAACACTGTACCACTGAATTACATCCCCAACCCCACAGTTCTTCTTGATGCCATTATAAATGAAATTGTTTTCTTGGATTTATTTTTGAATTATTCATTGCAAATATATGGATGAACAGTTGATTTTTTATATTGATCTTTTATATTGCAACATTGCTGAGTTCATTTATTTCTTATAGTATTTTTAGATTCCTTAGGATCTCCTATATAAAATCATATCATCTGTAAATAAAGATAATTTTATTTCTCCATTTCAAAGCTCGGTGCTTTTTATTTCATTTTCTTCCCTAGTTGCTTGGCTAGAACCTCCTGTGCAGTGTTGAGTAGAAGCAGTAAGATGGAATGTCTCTGCCTTGTTCCTGATCTTAGGGTGGAAAAACATCCAATCTTTCATTATTAAATATGGTGTTTGCTGTGGGTTTTCTAGATGTTCTTGGCCAGGTTGAAAATAGTACCTTCTATTCTAGATTGCTGCATATTTTCATCATGAAAGTGTTGAATTTTTTCACATGCTTTTTCTGCATCTGTTGAGCTGATCATGTAGTTTTTGTGCTATATCCTATTAGTGTGATGCATTGCATTACTTGATTTTCAAATGTCGAGCCAGCCTTCAATTCCTGCAGTGAATCTCATGAGGTCACAGTGTATAATTCTTGTTATTTATTTCTGGGTTCTACATACTAGGATTTTGTTCAAGAATTTTACACAAGTATTCCTAAAAGATATTGTAATATAGTTTTTTTCTTTTCTTATAATGTGTTTATCTGGTTTTGCTATCTGGGTAATTCTGGTCTCATAAAATGAGATGTGTAGCATTTCTTTCCCTTCTATTTTTAAAGAGAGTTTCTGGAGAACTGGTATTAATTCTCCTTTAAATGTTTGGTGCCTGCAGTGGTACCACTGTGGCATCCAATCCCATCAGGTCTCAGAAGGTAAGCAGGGTTGGGCCTGGTTAGTACTTGGATGGGAGACTGGCTGGGAATACCGGGTGCTATAGTCTTGGGAGAAGGACCTGGCATCCCACTCCCAAAAAGGAATCAACCATTGAAAACCCTATGAATAGCAGAGAAGCACTGACAATAGTGCCAGGCATGGCACAGTGTCAGGTAGTGTTTCATCTGTTGTACATAGGGTCACTATGAGTCAGATAATGACTTGATAGCACTGAACAACAGCAACAAGAAATGTTTGGTAGAGTTTACCAGTGCAGACATCTGGTCCTGGACTTTTCTCTGTGGAAAGCTTTTTTAAAATATAAATTTAAACTCTATCTAGATCTATCCGTATTCTCTATTTCTTCTTGGGTCAGTTTTAGTGGATTGTTTGTCTATAAATTTTTTTCATCTAATTTGTCAACATACAGTTGTTCATAGTCTCTTATTTTTTCATGCAAAGTTGGTCTTTCATTTCTCATTTCAGTGATTTGAGTCTTTTCTCTCTTTTTGAGGGGGTTGGTCTTATTGAAAGTTTGTCAATTCATTGATCATTTTGAAGAACCAACTTTCAATTTTGTTCGTTTTCTCTCTTATGATTCTCTTCTGTATTTCATTGATTTCCACGCTAATCCTTATGCCTTCATCAGTTTTTAGCTTTCTGATTTTGTGTATTCACAACTCTACTTCTTGGAATATTAGTAAAGAGAGAAAACCTGTTGAGGATATACTTTTGGAGGGCTCCCTTATTACCATGGCACTATCTGATTGATCAGCAGTGGACAAAAAGGACAACATTCACCAACTTGATTGTATTGACTGGGAAGTGAAGAAAGGAATCCTTTATCTTTTATTTATTTATTTTCCCTTTTTGGTGGTTCTGGGGATTGAAACCAGGGCCTTGTGCGTGCTAGGCAAGTGTGCTACCACTGAGCTACGTGCCCAGCCCCATCTTTTATCTACTGATATTCAAAGTGCATTTTGGCTGGTAGTCCCAAGCTCTCCCCTTCCCTTCAGCCTCTCATGAGAAGTTAAATACAAAGCAGTGTTTAAGTCACACAGATCCTTTGAGCTACAGAAAACCACAAAGACCATTCAGTGTATTGGTCACGATGGATACCCCTGTATAGCAAGCTCTGCCAGAAAGCTCTACTCCCTGTCTTTGTGGCCTAGATGTGAAATGGAAATAGGGTGCTCATTCCCTGCCAGATATCATGAATTTTGAAGGGAAATAAAATGTTGAGAATCATGGATATAAAGAATGGAGGGATCACCTGTCATAGCCTCCTTGCTCTCTTATGGGTCTTTCTGTGAAGATATTTTTCTGCTTTGGTTTACCTATTTTGGGGGCAAGCTTTTTATTGATGTATAACAAACATAGGGAAAGAAAAACAAATTGAAAGTATAATACTGTGACTTTTGGCCAAGTGAATAAGCGAGTGGAATTAGCACCCTGGTGAAGAAGTAGACATTGCCAGAGCCCTAGAAGTCCTCTTTGTACCCTGTCACAACTACTGTCCTTGTCCAAGGGAAACCTTGCCCTGACTTCTAGCACAGTCATTAGGTTTAGTTTTGAAAGTTATATGAGTCAGATGTAGTGGCACTGCCTCTATTCCCACCACTTGGGAGAGTGAGGTGGGTGGATCACTGGAGCCCAGGAGTTCGAGAAGCCTGGACAGTGTAGCCTGGGCCGTCTGAGTTGTTTCCTGTTCCATTTGGGTTAGTAAGAACAGTGCTACTCTGAGTGTTCGCACACATGTTTCTTAGCATCTATTCATGTGTGTCTGAGTCAGGTGTATTTTTCCTTTCATTGTATGCCTCCTTATTAAAAAACATTTGAGGCAGCCTAGATAATTAAATGCATACTAGACTAGATAATTAGCACAAGCCATGCAGGAGGCTTAAAACCACTATCGTGCCCAGAAGTGACTGATGAAAAGATTTGTTGAATGTGCATCAGTGAGTGCAGGCATTGGGCTGAACCCCGATAAGCCCAGGAGAAGGTGGTACCATGGAGTGCTCAGTGTGGGTCTGGACTTCTCATTGGCCCATACAGAGGCTTTTGTTAAGGATGGGGTATTGATTCAGGTGGAAGGACGAGGGATGTGGCAGGGCAGGACAATTTTTTGGTGGCAAACTGATGGGTCTCCTCACCTCTGGATGAGTCTGGCTCACCGTCAAGTCATCACCGATGACTCTCTCACCAGGGATGTGGGAGTCCTTGCACAAAGCGTTGTGCCATGTGCAACTTCCCTGGTCCCTCCACAGAGTGCAACTCAACAGCCCTGGGTGAGCTGAAAAAGGACGCTTCTTTCTTTGTTACGAGGGGACTCAGTATGTGTCATTAAAAAAGGCAAAAGCTGCCGGGAGGCCTAGGTAATCCTCAGATTGGACCTGCTGATCCTAATAATTAAGATACTCCTAATTATTTATTTAGGGCTGGGATTTAGCTCAGTTGGTAGAGTGCTGCGCTGCAGTCTCTGAGGTCCCGAGTTCAGTTCCCAGTACAGCAAAAATGGGAGAAGGGCCTGGCAATCCACTCCCAAGGCAATCCTGAAACAGCCATTAAAAACCCTATGAGGGTCGTTATGAGTCGGGTACCAACTCGATGGCACCTAACAACAACAATTATTTATTTAATTCCTCTTCCTCTCTTAGTACCTTCATCTCTCCATGCCAACCAGGGCCTGCTGGGAGCTTCTACCTTGACATGTTTGACAGACAATATGATGGGGGAGTGATGCGGGCTCCATTTGTCGTTGGCTTGATTCCTGGGTTCTTGCCTTTCTGGCTAGGTTCAGAGGGTGGACTTTTCCAGGAGTTTCCATAGTGGTGCCCAGCCAGGCACAGGAGGACCATAAAGGTTCCCTCACCAGACCTTGGTTTTGATGTCATTATTTACAAGACAATTTCCTGTGGGAGTGCAGAGCTCAAGGCCTCCCCTGCACCCAAACAGAGCCTTGGTGCCATTGACCTTTGGACATCCGCCTCCTTAGGCATCACATAATAGCTCCACATGGCAGAAGAGACAATAGGCAGTTGGATGAGTTTGGCTAATTTCTTTGGTATAATTGCTTCTAACAGATGCAGCACAGTGTTTTTTTGTTGTTTTGTTTTGTTTTGTTTTGTTAATCTTTCTGGAGAAATTTTAAGACAGAACTATTATCCAAGAGCCCTGGCAAGACATGATTACTACTTCCACGTGAGAATCCCCACCCTTGTTCCCTGTGTCTTCTACAGAATCACATCATGAGTTCATGACTTGCTCTCAAGTAAGAAAATGGGCAGTTTGCTAAAGGTCTCCCCAGGAGCCAGCCGTATGGCTGGATGAGCACACAACCTTCTCCCCTCTTGGTCCCCATGTGTGAGCACGCAGCCTTCTCCCCTCTTGGTCCCACAGCAGCGGGTGCCACCCTCCTCTCCTCATCCCATGCCAGGTCTTGAGAGTTTGCCTCACTGCCTGACAATCCCTCTTATCTCCCATCCTGCCTTTCCTGCAACTTTCTCTGGGTCTGGGGCATGTTTTCCCACTCGCCAAGGTTGAGGCCCTGATACTCAGCCCCCGCCCCCAAAGAAGAGAATGCCACTAAAGTGAGGTCCTAACAATTTTAACCATCCACCCTGGGCTTCACACTTGCATGAGCAAGGCACAGAACAAAGTGGCCAGAAATGAGTCTCCGGAGTTCCTCGGAACTGAGAAATAACGTTCCAGTGGTGGTCTTTAGGCACGTCTCATACAGCTCCCCTTTTTCCCTTCTCCCCTTCATCTCATCAGGCCTGGAACTTTGCGGTGCTCCTGAGTGCCCACCGCCTGCCACAACAGGGAGCTCCAAGGAAGTGGAATTAAATGCAGCTAATGTGCTACTTGTTAGCAACCCTGGTAAAAATAACACAACCTAGCATTGAAGCAGGCTGGATGGCTCAAATGGAATTTGGAGATTATCCATGGACTGAATTGGCCAGTGTGAAGTCATAATTAGCACAGGCATTCTGTCCTTTCAATTAGCCTGAACAATGCAGGACTGGGTAGCTATGGAAAATGGTTAAGGTTACTGCTTTATTTACGACGTTCCAATTGCATGTAAGCACGGCACATATCGGGAAATAATTGCTGAGTGCGCGCACACACACACACACACACACACACACACACATACACACACACACACACACACACACACACGGGAAGGGAGCACTCTCTATTCAGAGCCTTTAGGTTCTGTTTGTAAATGTAAGGGGAAGAAGCATTCCATCTTTTGAAAAACCCAGACCACCACAGGCTGACTCCCAAAGGAAGTCAGAATCCTGCTCTGCTTGCCCTCCATTCGAAGCCCTGGAAAAGCAGTAGAAACATCCTGCAGGTGATTTTCCTTGGTCTGAGAGGTCACAGTTTTCATAGGAGAACCAGGCACTGTACTTTTTCTGTCTCATTCTTCTTCCTCCTCCGATGCAATACAAAAATGGCCAGCACTTCAACGAGAACAAGTACAATATTTATAATTATTTGGAAAATATGGAGGTTTGCCTTTTGTGGAGAGGAACTCTCTTAAATGATTATGTTGTTGCTGAGAAGATGTAAATTTAATCTTAGTCATCTTCAGAATATGCAGAAGTTGTTTTTTTAACCAAATTTATTTTTATTTATCATAAACTCTTTCAGAGTTGAGTTTGACCTAATTGGTAATTGTTGTTGTTGTCGTCATTAGGTGCCGTCAAGTCGGTATCCGACTCACAGCGATCCTCTGTACAACAGGGGAAACACTATTGTCAGTACTTCTCTGCTGTTCATAGGGTTTTCAATGGCAGATTGATTTTTGGGAGGGGGTTTCCAGGTCCTTCTCCCAAGCCTACAGCTTCTGGTGTTCCCAGGCGGTCTCCCATCCAGGTACTAACCAAGCCCGACCCTGCTTAGCTTCTGAGATCTGATGGGATCAGATGCCACAGGGCTATGGCTGCAGGCATTAATTGGTGATAAGATTCACAATTCTGTGCAAAGGATTCTAGATGTTTAGAACAGGAAAAAAAAAAAAGACGATAAATCTTTAAAAGTGTTCACAGCACAAGGGGGAAAAAAGGATAATAGAAGGTGAGATTGGGGTTATGTTTGGGTTTTGTTTTGTTTTTTCCTAATCCTTGGCAACATTGAGTTTAAAAGCTTTTTCTTTTAATCCAAGATTTTAAAGTTCAGCCAAATTCCACAAAATAGATGAACAAGACAGCTCTTGCATACTGCCCTATAATAAAACATGCATGGCTCAGGAAGATAGCTCACTAAACTCTCACAGTATCAGAGAAATTATTCAAACTCTAAAATTACTTCCAATCTCTTATTTTGTCTGAATGACAACAGAAGATATGCCAGTTAGGGGACAGGTAAGCAGAGTGCTGTTTAGTCATATCTCTGCAATTTATGTCTTCATAATGGGTATAAGTGAAAGCTTATATTGTCTATATAATGTCAGTTTGTAGCAATTGAAGTCTCTGCCTCTGTAATAGGTACATGTGTTGTTTGGGTTTTTAACTTGTTTTGTCGTTGTTGTTGTTATTTTTTATTACAGTTTTACCTTTCTGCCTTCCATTAAAATGTGTAACTAAAATGTATTTATTTCATGGATTATCATAGAAATAAGCAAAAAGTGTCCAAATTACAGTGTTTTTCACGGGTTCTGTGTAAAAATTGAGATGTTTCTAGCCTTTCTTTTCTGCTGTAGTGGTGTGGTTTGTGTTATGTTGGAACTGCTGTGTATCAAAGTTGGTTTTCTCTGTGCAGCATTTTTTGTCCTCAAGAAAACACCGAAGAGGCCCTGTTGTTGCTGCTGATCAGTGAATCGATGGTGAGTGGATGTGTTTTGCAGTGTTCTTACCCCTGCCCCTGCGGTTCCCTTTTTGCTGTGGCCCTTCCCTCGGGAGGGTAACTTTGTGGAGAAAATCCTTCCTAGAGGGAATCCTTGGGTGGGCACAAAGAGCAGCAGCGGTTTAAGAGGGATGTTTCTTAATTTCTGGGTGGACCAGCCAGCGGCGTGCCTTGGCCCCTGGGCTTTTCCTTCCTTAGTAGTGAGCGGTGAGCCAGTTTCCTCACTCACCTGCCTGGTGTGGGATTGGAGCCCTCTTGGGTGCCTGGCGTGAGAACACTCATTAGAAGCCATCGCTTGCTGAGTACACGAACCTCTGGTTACTGTAGCAGGTGCCACATCTGTTCCCAAGCCCTTCAGGGTCCCGGGCTGTGAGAGCCCCTCCCACCACCCAGCCCTGCTGTGGTACGTACCTCTTGCCAGACCTTCAGTTTCCCTTGAAACGCTTTCTTAGTGTTTGGCCAGAGCATTGAATTTCAGGTCTATAACGACATCACTCATCATTTATTGAGCTTCTCTTGTGTAGTACTGGGCATTGCAGTCCTGACCTGAAGCCTTGGGGGGTTGCCTTGTAGTACTGCCCCCATAGGTAAATGCTGTGTCCTGAGTACTTGCGCAGAATCACAGGCTCCCGCAACTAGAAAGGACCCTGAGGCCTCACGTCTAGCCACCTCCTTTTACAGATGAGGGACCTGAGGCCCAGAGGAGGCAGGAGGCATGTGTGGTGCACGTGCCAGTCCTTCTGGTCAGCTGTGCTGCCGGCGCCCCACAGCTTCCAGCCCACCAGGCAGGCAGTGAGAGGAAGGGATTGGGAGGAAAACAGAACAGGAGAAGTTGCCCCCCGCTCCCCAAATGCACAGCTTAATCAGAGGCATGAAGTGCACTCAGGTGAAAAGCCCAGAGAGATGGAATGTGAGAAAAATGCTCGTGTGCCGGAGGAAGCGTGATCCGCAGAGGCCGGGGGGCAGTCAGGGGGGACATCTGTCTTGCCTCAGTTGGAAACTTTGGGTTTTCCTGTTGTGTAAAATGGCCCAGAGGTGTTTACAGGAGCAAGGCTGCTTGAGTTACCGGAGTTCTTACTTGGACGCCCTTGACGTCATTGGGCTCCCTTCCTCCCCAGGACCCAGGTTGCCCCTTGGTTCATCTTTCCTTGACTGTCAGCTGGCGACTTCGGATGGTGTCATGTGTATTCTCTGCCCTGCCTTGGCATAGCCAGGGAAGGCACAGAGGTGGCCGTGCTGGCAGTGGGTGGTTTTCAGTCACTGTTTGTCAAGTGAGCAAGTCTCGCCTGCCTCGTCACCAGTTGGTGGACAGGAGCAGCTCGTGTTGGCCTCCTTGCTGGCATTCCCTATCCCACTCTGCAAGTTGGCAGCTGGCTTCTCTGGGGGAAACTAGGCTGGTTACAAGCTCTGAAGGCAGGGTGACTGTACATCTTACTTCCCTTGGACACCTCTGATTGAAGATATTCATGTTCCACCGTGAGAACGCGTGTTCCCGCATGGAACTTGGAAAACATGGCTGCGTCTCCACAACGCTCACTCTGAGTATGGTGTAGATGCTTTGGAATGATGTCTCCAACTCTCCTGCTCCTTCATGGAAGCAGTAGAACTAATGATACGCAAAGTTGAGATCCCTCTGTGACGGGCAAATTTGGCATTGTGGTGTCTGATTTCTAGAATAATCTCTTCGGTGGCATTCTTGGTGACTGGACAGGATGAGGTTCCCAACCAAAAAGATCACATTCTCCCTGTAAATCTTTCCTGAATTAAGTTGCCCTTAGGAGCCTTTTCTTTTTCGTGTGTCCTTTGACTCCTTGATTTATCAGTTTTTAGGAAGAAAATGAGTGAATTTCAGAACCCAAATGAGAGTTGTCACGTTTTTTTGGATGTCTAAGAAAATTATATTCATTAGTTGTGACTTTAAGTTAGAAGCATAAATGCATCCATCATCTCTCCGCCCACATGAAATCATTTGGAAGTTTACAGTTTTCTCACCACACACCAAATCAGTTTTCTCCTAGAGAAAGAGGTTGTCAGAACTGTACTTACACCGCCACCCCTGAGACAGCATTCTGGCATGCTTGTTTGTGGATCTGCTTGAGGTTCCAGATTGTACCTATTTAATCAAAAGGTACTAATACTGTCTCTTAAAAAATAGTATCTGTTGCCTTTTACTGTGTTCTCTTCCAGGCATTGGTCCCAATATGGAACATTTATAGCAAATAAAATGAGACCCGTTTACAGCAGGCCTTCCTTCCTTCCGAGCATCTTTTGTTGGGCTCCGAAGGCACTGCGTAAAGAAAAACTTAGAATGAAATCTTCAAAAGCAGGCTTTTTCCCATAAGAGATGACTCACTTTGTAGGAAGTGGCCCGTCTTACTATTCTCATTTGGCTTTGACATTTAAGAGCCAGGCATTTTAAAGTGAGTAAGTTCTGACAGGTGGCTTTTTAAAAGTAAATGCCTTGGACACACAAAAAGAGAAGGCATTTTGCCTCATTAGCAAGAGAGAAGGTGTATGCGTGGCCTTTAGGAAAGTCAGGCAGGAAGATAAACATCCCCCTGGGACAAGCAGCCCCAGAACCTTGTGTCCTTTCACAGGGAAGACGGAGGAGTCCGTTTTCTGCCCCTCAGTGAGAGGGGCCTGGAGTCTTCTCTAAATTGGCAGGGGACGGTGGGAGGAGGCCTGTGAAATCTCACTTTCCTGATTCAGAACTCCCTGTTGGGAAAAAAATGGAAACTGAGCTAGCTGTCGAGTTATTTGGAGGAATCTATAGAGCAGTTAAATTTCAGAAGTAATGAAAACATACACGCTGTTGTAAAGAGCATCTGATTGCTGGGTAGCTGACGTGGGTTAGCTTGGCTGTACCTGATGGGTTTCGGCGCTAAGCAGTGGACATGTGACGTTGCCAAGGTGTTCTCCTGAGTCCTCTGTGGTAATGTCAGATAACGTGGGAGTCGGCCTGCCCCTTGTCTGCTTCTGCTTCCCTTTACAAGATGAAACGAGTCTTTGAGGTCTGTGCCAGCGGCGACATCAGGCAGGGATTTGAGTGTTGCCCGGTGGTAGAGAGAGAAGTACGCTGTATCCTCGTAGGGCTGATGGAACCTGATGACACCACCTGGTGGCGGCTTACGCAGGGCTGGGAATGTTCTCCCACTCTGTGGTGCAGAACAGAAGCGGGATCCCAAGTGAGACACAGCAGGGCCTCCCTGGGGGAACCCTGCAACTGCCAAGAGCCTGCGGCATCAGCCACATCCAGGGCTACCTGCAGACACCCGCTGGTACCTTCACACCTCCAGTCATCAGAGCTGGGGCAGACCACCTGCCATGTCTGCAGTGCTCTGAGGGATTTGAGTACACGATGCACGGTGACAGACCCCTTAGTCACTCCTGCCTCCTTCCAACCCCTCAGCCAATTGCAAGGGGCAGCAGGGCCCAGGTGGCCTCTGGGCCACATGGCGAGAGCTGTGTGCGTGGCCGGCTCACCACCTCCTTCTCTCTTCCGTCTCATCTTCAGGCCAACCGCGATGCCGTGCTGAGCAGGATCCCCGAGCACAAGAGCGACCGCCTCATCAGCCTGCAGAGCGCATCCGTGGTCTACGATCTCTTGACCATTGCTCTCGGAAGAAGGGGCCAGTATGAGATGCTGTCCGAGGTACAGCTGCCCAGTCCAGTTGTGTTTCTGGTGGTGGGTGGTGGCAGGATGAGCCCAGGGAAGAGCTGTGAGGCATTCTCCTGGGCCTCGCTCAATTGCTGACCGTGGGCCGCCATTTAACTGTGATGTTGTTTCCTCTTGGATTGGGCTAAAATTAGAAAGCTGGGTGGTGAACATGATTGACGGTTCCTTACCTGAGTGGTCCATAACCTCCCGGCTATGAGTGTGGGAGGGAGGGAGGCCAGCCCTTCTCAAAGCAGTTTCTCCTCCAGCGTAATTGCTGTCATAACCAGAGTTTCCCATCTGTCACATTAATTTCCTTATGAGGTGGTTTCATTTAAACGATCGCTGCATAACTCCTGGTGGCATGACAGTTTCAGGCATGTGTATCATCAGGCTGCCACTTTCATGGAAGGTAAACACTGTCTTTGTTAGTATTGTACTTGGTCAGAAGGGGCCCAGTGGATTCCAGATCTCATGTGAGGGACCGTTATCTTACTCCCTCAGCGCCAGGAACCCCAGGACAGATGCATAGCATTCAACAGTTTCAGAAGAAGCTGGTTCATCTGGGCTGTGGTGATGCATTATTCACTTCCTGCCCACAATACCACATTCCACATCGGTGAGGCTGAATAGTAAGGAGACCACTTCATCTCTTCTTTACCAAATGAAAAAGAGGGAAAGAAACAACCTATTTAGTTAAACTTTTCCATGTTATTTGTCTCTCTCTTTCTAAATTTATGCCCATCGCAACCGCCTCTGGGCACGAGGACAGAGAATGAAATACAGTAACAGATTGGCTGAAATCAGATCAGAGCTCAGCTCCCGCTCCAGCCTGCGGTGCAGCGCCACATTAGGCAGGAACCTTGGGAACAGATGAGCCTCTGTGGCTTGAGTCTTTTTTTAGTCTTTGGTTTGGTGATGATACAGGGCAGTGGTTACTCAGCCTTCAAAAAACTCAAACCCCTTACCACGCAGTAAGATAATGTAGTGTGTCCAGATGTCCCTGCACACATGGCCTGCCCTGCCAGGACACAGTCCAGGTATGAGTTGGCCCCGATTGTTCTGCCCTGAAGCATTCCAGCTCTCTCTGGTGCCTTGTTTTCCTGGGTCCCTTCTCCTGACCAACCTGTTGTTGCCCACCGCACAGCCCGTCTACCCGCTAAGGCCCATCTGCTCAGAGTTGAGTTCCTTCAAGGTCCTTCTTTCCTCCAGACAAACCACCAACCACGTCTCTAGGTCTATGAGCAGGTGGACTCCTGAGGGACGTCTGCTTCCATCCTCCCACTGGGCAGCGTAGCTTTTCCCCAGCTTGGACTCTGGCCATGTGCAAACAGGTGTGAGGAGCCTGGCATGGCTGGCTTGGTTGAGAGGCCACGTGGCCCCTGCCCAGGGGCTTCTCATCATTCTGTGGATGGCTCCGGGGGGACAGCTGTCACCTTAGGAGAATTCCTCTGCCATCCGGCAGCCATGTGGCATGCACCTCCTCTAGGCATGGGCTCCTAGGACCAGGTTCTCACTCAGAGGATATTCATCTTGATGTCACATGTAGCTTCCATCTTGTGGTGATGACCAGACACCCAAGTTATGGGTAGTCTGCTCTCAGGAGCCCCTGCAGTCCTGAGGGTCACCAACTTTGTTGTTGTTGTTGACTTTGTTGTTGTTGTTGTTAGGTGCGGTCGAGTCGAGTAGGGTCTCTATGAGTCCCTCATAGGGTTTTCAATGGCTGACTGTTTCGGGATTGCCTTGGGAGTGGGTTGCCACATCCTTCTCCCATTTTGCAGTGCTGGGAATTGAACTCGAGACCTCAGAAACTGCAGCGTAGCGCTCTACCAACTGAGCTAAATCCCAGCCCTGTTGTTGACTAGTCGCATTTAAAATGTAGAGACTCACTGTGTTCACTCCTCAGCACCACAAACAAAATAAATAAATAAATAAAGTGGTAGAGGTGGTATCAAAGGTTGCCTTAAGAGTGTTGGAGTGGAGCCGGATGCTGTGGTGCACATCTGTAATCCCAGTGGCTCAGGAGGCAGAGGCAGGAGGATCGCAAGTTCGAGACCAGAGGCAGTCTGCGTAACTTAGCGTAACTGTCTCAAAAAGTGAAAGAATGGGCTGGGAGTGCAGCTCAATGGTCCAGCACTTGCAAAGCATACAAGCACAATGCCCTGGGTTCAACCCCCCAGTACTGCAAAAAAAAAAAAAAAAAAAAAAGGAAAAGAAAAAAGAAAAGAAAAAAGAGTATTGGAGTGGAGAATGAAAGAAAGGAGAATTTATTTCTTCTTGCCTTGGAGCCTTTTGGACTTTGTACCACATCACTATTTTATCTGTTCTTAGTAGTGGTGTTAGGTGCCATCCAGTTGGGTTCAACTCATAGTGACTGTACATACACCACAATGAAACACTACCCAACACTGTGCCATGCCATGCAATCTATTTTATGTGTAAGCTTATTGTTGCAGCTACTATGTCAATTCATATGGTTGAGGGTCTTCCTTTTTTGTTGCTGACCTGTCATTTTCCCAAACATGATGTCCTTCTCCGGGGATTGCTCCCTCCTGACAACATGTCCAAAATACGTAAGACACAGTCTAGCCATCATTACTTCCAAGGAGCACTCTGGTTGTACTTCTTCTAGGACAGATCTGTTGGTTCTTTTTATAGTCCCTGGTGTATTCAATATTCATCTCCAGCACCATAACTCAAAAGCATCAATTCTTCTCCTGTCTTCCTTACTCAACGTCCAACTTTTCAAAAGCATATGATGCATCTGAAAATACCATGCCATGAGTCAGGCACACTTTCATCTTCAGTGTAACATCTTTACTTTTCAACACTTTAAAGAGATCTTTTGCAACAGCTCTTCCCAATGCAATGCATCTTTTGATTTCTTGACTACTATTTTCCTGGATGTTTATTGTAGAACCAAGTACAACAAAACTTGGACAACCTCAATCTTTTCTCCATATTTCATGAAGTTGCTTACTGACCCAGATGTAAGGATTTTTGTTTTCTTGATGTTGAGGCACAGTCCATAGTGAAGGCTGTGTTCTTTGATCTTCATCAGTAAATGTGTCAAATCCTCTTCACTTTCAGCAAGCAAAGTTGTGTCATGTGCATAACACAGGTTGTTAATGAGCCCTCCTCCAATCATGATGTCACATTCTTCTACATAAAGTCCACCTTCTCGAATTATTTGCTCAGCATAGAGATTGAAGAGGTATGGTGAAAAGAGACAGCCCTGACACACACTGTTTCTGACTTTAAACCAGGCAGTGATTCCTTGTACTGTTTGAACGAATGGTCCATGTACAGATTCCTCATGAATACAATTAAGTGCTCTGGTATTCCCATTCTTCACAATGTTATCCATAATTTGTTGTGATCCACACAGTCAAATGCCTTTGCATAATCAATAAAACATAGGTAGACATCTCTGGTATTCTCTGCTTTTGGCTAATATCCATTTGACATCAGCAGTGATGTGCCTGGTTCCATGACCTTTTCTGAATCCAGTTTGATTTTCCAGCATTTCCCTATCTCTGTACTGCTGCAGTCACTTTTGAATGTTCTTTGGCAAAATTTTACTTGTGTGAGATATTAATGGTATTCAATAATTTCCACATTCAGTTGGATCCCCTGTCTGGAGAATAGGCACAATATGGATCTCTTCCAGTCAGTTGACAAGGTAGCTGTTTTCCAAATCTCTTGGCATAGACAAGTGAGCACTCCAGTGCTCCATCGGTTTGTTGAAACATTTCAGTGGGTATTCCATCAATTCCTGAAGCCTTGTGTTCCTTAAAGGGAACTTCCACTTCTTCCTTTAATACCATTGGTTCCTGATCATATACAATCTCTTGAAATGATTGATCACCCACCAATTCTTTTTGGTAAAATGGCTCTGTGTATTCCTTCCATCTTCTTTTGATGTTTCCTGTGTCATTTAATGTTTTCCTTATACAGTCCTTCACTATTGCTGCTCGAGGCCTGAATTTTTCCTTCAATTTGTTAAACTTGAGATAAACAGCATGTTCTTCCCTTTTGGTTTTCTATCTCCAGCTCTTTGCACATGTAATTATAGTATTTGGTTTTGTCTTCTCGAGCTGCCCTTTGAAATCTTTTGTTTAGTTCTTTGACTTTGGCATGTCTTCTTTTTACTTTAGCTACTCGACATCCCTCACTTGTCTGTCAGTTTGCAACACTGTGGGGATTGCCTGTTGCTATGGTGCTGAAAACTATGCCACTGATATTACAGATACTAGCAGGGTCACCTATGGTGGACAGGTTTCAACTGAGCTTCCAGACTAAGACAGATTAGGAGGACCTGGGTACCCACTCCCAAAGCAATTAACTATTGAAAACCCTATGAATAGCAGAGAAACATGATCAGATGTAGTGCCAGTAAATGGGCCCACTAGATTGAATGACACTCAGAAGACATCTGGGGAAGAGTTTCCTCCTCTGAGCAGAGTCAGCCTTAATGTCAAATAGAGTAAAGCCCCATGGACCTCCATTTGGTGATGTGGCATGACTCAAAATGAGAAGGAATAACTGTAAATATCCATTAATAATTGGAACATGCAGTGTACATAGTATGAATCTAGAAAAATTAAAAATTGTCAAAAGAGAAATGGAACACATAGACATCGACATTGTAGGCATCAGTGAGCTAGAATGGACTAGTATTGGGGATTTTGAAACAATCTTCTGGTTGCCTGCAGCTGTACCACTGTGGCATCCGATCCTGTCAGATCTTGGAAGCTAAGCAGGGTTGGGCCTGGTTAGTCTTTGGATGGGAGACCGCCTGGGGAATACCAGGCGCTGTAGGCTTGGGAGAAGGACCTGGCAACCCACTCCCAAAAAACAATCAGCCATTGAAATCCCAATGAATAGCAGTAAAACACTAACAATACTGCTTCGCCGGTTGTACATAGGGTCGCTATGAGTCACTGCACCTGACTTGCAGCACCTAATAACAACATTCATATGGTCTACTATGTTGGGAATGACCAATTAAAGAAAAATGAAATTGTATTCATCATCAAAATAGACATCTCAGATCTGTCCTGAAGTATAGTGCTCTCAGTGATAGAATAATATTCATACATCTACAAGGAAGGCCAGTTAATATGACTGTTATTCAAATTTATGCAGCCACCACTAAGGGCACAAATGAAGATAGGGAAGATTTTTACCAGCTTCTGGAACCTGAAATAGATTGAACATGCAATCAAGATGTACTGATAATTACTAGTGAGTGGTATGCAAAAGTTGGAAGCGAAGAAAAAAGCTCAGTAGTTGGAAAATATGGCCTTGGTGACAAAAATGATGCTGGAGATCACATGATAAAATTTTGTCAGACCAACAACCTTTTCATTGCAGATATATTTTTCACCAACATACATGGTGACTATATGTATGGAATTCATCACATGGCACATTCAGGAACTAAACTGACTACATTTATGGGAACAGACAATAGAAAAACTGAATAACAAAAGTCAGGAGAAGACTAGGTGCTGATTGTGCATCAGACCGTCAACTGTTCATATGCAGATTCAAACTGAAATGGAAGAAAATTAGAACAAGTATACGAAAGACAATGTATGACCTTGAGTATATCTGACCTTGAGTATATCCCACCTGAGTTCAGAGACCACCTCAAGAACATGTTTGAATCATTAGACACTAATGATCTAAGACCAGAAAAGTTGTGTCATGATATCAAAGACTTCATTCTTGGGGAAAGTAAAAGGTTATTAAAAAAAAAACAGGGAAAGGAAAAATCATCTGTTAGAAATATAAATAAATTGATTGAATATAAACATTATTTCTTCTATCCATATGTATGGTATCATCTGTTCTGTGCCAGACACTATGATCAATGCTGTGATACTCAAACCACAGCAGCCACATCACTTCTAATTTCAAAACATCTCCCTGAAAGTAAATCTCACACCCTTTAAGCAGTCACTCCCTGTTTCTTACTCTTTCCCCCAGTTCCTGTCATTTGTTAATCTGCTTTCCATCTCTATGCATTTACCTATTTGGGGTATCTCACATAAAGAGAATTATCTAACCGTGTGATCTTTTTTGTCTGGCTTCTTTCACTTAGCATGTTTTCAAGGTGCTCCACATTATAGCTTGTATTAATAATTCATTCCTTTTTATGGCTGAGTAATATTCCATTGTAGAATAATATACTGCAATTTATTTAGTTGATAGGTGCTTGGGTTGTTTCTACCTTTAGGTTAATGTGAAGAGTGTTGCCATGAGGGTAGGTGGATTTTAAACTTCCTGTATTATCTTTCTTTGGGCCCCATAAATATTCACATTTTTATCATTTCACATTATCATTTTTATCATTCATTGTTCTGGTATATTCTTTTTTCCTGTATTTATCTCCTGAACCATCACCAGGGTGATCTTTCTAATAGTCTTGAATAGGCATGCCCCCTTCTGTTCAGAAACATTCAGCGATTCTCCTCCTCCCATATTTTCTTTCTTTCTATTTTGTTTTGTTTTCTTCTCTTCCCATAATGAAATTTACTTGTTTATTATTCTGCCATGTGCAGCAACCCTGCATGCCCTTGAAGAATCAAACAGATGCACACAGATGCAAACAGATGCCCTTGAAGAATCAAACAGATGCATATAATAAAGAAGTTACTTAGAGAAGAACTGTCCTGCTCCAGCTGACCCCCCACTGACATGTTAGAGACCATCTTTTCATCCATCTTTCTGAATGAATGCATGTGTGTGGTGTAAGTGTTTAGGAGCGGGATGATGTCATGCATGTTTTATTGTGCATGTCCGCGTCTCTCTCCTCGCCTCCACTGGTATGCTATGCTATGCATCCTGACTCCTCAGCCCCCAAACTGAGGTCACCACCCTAGTGTGTCCTGAGCATGGTCTCTAGAAGGCTTTGGTTTGAGCTCTGGATCTGTTTGCCCCAGTAGTGTTTTCTAAAGCATGTTGCTAATCTCTTATGCCTCAGTTTCTTTTTCTGTAAAATAGGGCTAACACTCAGTGTTATCTCAAACAGTTGGGAGGGTCATACTTGTTAATCCTTGTGAAGTGCTCCGAACAGAGCCAGCACACAGGACTCAATAAATGGCAGCTGCATGCTGTCCTGCAACAGTTCCTAGCAGTGTATGCATCAGAGCTACCAGGTGCAGGAGAAGTGACGAAGTGTAGGAAACAAGTCTTTTGCCTCCAAGGAGTTGCCTACTGGGTTATGGAGCTCAGATGAACACAGAAAGCCAGCTACACCAGAGAAGACCGCAACATGAAGCCTGCTAATTCCCAGGTAATGGAACGGGCGATTGCAGTAGAGTGTAACTGGGCCTGCCTGTCAGAGGAGGCAGGCAGCTGACCAAGGAATTGGACCTTTGTGTCCTGACAGAAATTAAATACAGTGGCCCCCTCCTTACCTCCAGTTTCGCTTTCTGTGGTTTCAGCTACCTGTGGTCAACCTCAGTCTACAAATATCAAATAGAAAATTCCAAAAATAAATAGCTCCTAAGTTGTTGTTGCCTATATCCGTACCACTGTGGCATCCGATCCCATCAGCTCTCAGAAGCTAAGCAGAATTGGGCCTGGTTCGTCCTTGGATGGCAGACCACTGGGAACACCAGAGGCTGTAGGCTTGGGAGAAGGGCCTGGCAAAACACTCCCAAAAAATAATTAGCCATTGAAAACCCTATGAATGGAAGAGAAGCACTGGCAATAGTGTTTCACAATCCTTCACTTACAATAGTGTAAGTAGGGTCGCTATGAGTCTGACATTAAATCGAAGGCACCTAACAACAGCAACAAGTTGTTGCTGCTTCTGCTCCTCTTCCTCCTTTCCCCCCTCCCCTTTTCTTCTTCCTCCTCCCCCTGACCTCCCCCTTCCCCTTCCACTCCACCTCCTTCTTTTGGGTATGTGTGTGGTGCTGGGAATCCAGCCCAGGACCTCAGTGCATGCTAAGCAAGGACTTTACCAACTGAGCTAACCCCCTAGCAAGTTCCTAAGTGGTTTTTGTTTTGTTTTGTTTTTTGTTTTTTGTTTTTTTGCAGTACTGAGGGTTGAACCCAGGGCCTCGTACTTGCATGCTTTCCAAGTCCTGGACCACTGAGCCGCACCCTTAGCCCCCCTTTTTTTTTTTTACTTTTTTTTTGAGACAGGGTCTCGCTAAATTACACAGACTGTCTCTGGTCTCGAACTTGTGATCCTCCTGCCTCCACCTCCCAAGTCACTGGGATTACAGGTGTGCGCCACCTCGCCCACCTAAGTTCCTCAGTGTTAAATTGCATGTCATTCTGAGTTGCATGATGAAATCCTGCACCATCCTGATTGCAGAGGGGCTAAAGGTGGGCTCACCCTTGGTGCAGTGTACCCCCGTGTGTGTACTACCTGCCCGTCAGTCATTTGGTAGCTGTCTTGGTTGTCAGATTGACTGGGTGTCTTGGTATCACAACATGCGCATCCCAGTGACCCTTATGTTACCTTAAAAATGGCTGGGAAGCGCAAGGCTAGAGATTCAAAGGAGGCAGCTGGGCATGAAATGCTGAAGGTCATGAACTCTGGTGCTCGGTGGCAGTGCTGCAGCACACAGGAGACACCAGCAGGCACAGGGTTTGGTGCTGCCATCCAGCGAGGGCCTTGGAGCACTGTTTCTGAGGACAAGGGGCTAGAGACTCCCTTCATCAGCACGCTTGCCGAGGGTCTGGGAACTGAGGGCTCGCTCTGCTCTCTGGTAGGAGAGAGTGGGAAGAAGGCTGGGGTCAGGCTGTCCGAATCACAGCCTGTGGGCAGATCTTGCTGGTGCCCCTCCGCTGTGGGACCCAGCCCCGTCCCATGGTTCACCTGTGAGCAGATCCTATCTGTTTCAGAGACTGTGCAGTCCCCTCTGTGCTGGTGGAGGCTTTATGCACAGAGGAGGCCGCGAAGAGGGGACTTCTGTCTTCAGATTTCCTTCTTCCCTTGTCCCCAGCACCAACGCTGCTGTTCAGGACAGGGCAGGTTTTCCTGCTGCTTCGCTCTTCTCAGCTGGCCTCGGCCTGGTCCTCTGCTGTGAGCATCAGCAGGTCCTCTGCTCCCATCCCTGGTCCCTGGCACCCTGAGCGCAGGGGGGCTGTCACGCAGCACCGCAGACCTGGCTGACAGCAGGGCCAGAGGTGCCCTCACAGGGACTCCCTTCCCTTACTGTCCCTTTCTTCTGCAGGACTTATTCAAGACAGAAGGCCGCTCTCCAAGCTCCAGACTGGCTGCCTTGGCAAGCGCCCACATCCAGCTCTCTTTCCTTCTGGGCCTTGTTCAGCCTGATGCTGGGCACAGGCAGCCGGACCATGGAGACTCCATCCCAAGGTTTCCCTCTCAGATAGGTTGAAATATAAGCCTGCAGTTCACCATCACTGCAGCTCCGCCATGAGTTTTCATGTGTTTTTAAGGACCAATTGGGAGCCCTGCTGAATGACTTGTGTAGGAAGGAGCGCCTCTTTTTTCCTCTCCAATTTAAACAGCAGCCCTGGTTGGCATGACAACCTGCGCTATTAAAAGTAAAACAAGGAGCATGGCTTCCTGTGTTTTTCAGAATGAACCCAAGCTGCTAGGGAGGTTTGCTTCTTGAACTTGACTGTTGATGGCTCCATTTCTGAGGTCCTTTGGGTCCTCTTTGAAGGTTACGTGTGTTCCCCCTACATAGACATGGCAACTTTAAAGACAGAAGTGACATTTTAATCTTCCCCGTTGAATCCATATTAATTGCCACATGGTAAATCTCAGCAGCAGGGTATTTCTGTGGGGAGAACTGTCTGGCTAGTGACTGTACCCAAGGGACATTTGTACTGCCTTACCTAAACATTGGGGCTGGGATTTAGCTCAGTTGGTAGAGCGCTGCTCTGCAGTCTCTGAGGTCCTGAGTTCAATTCCCAGAACCACAAAAATGGGAGAAGGATCTGGCAATGCACTCCCAAGGCAATCCCAAAACAGTCAGCCATCTAAAACCCTATGAGGGTTTCTATGAGTCGGATATTGACTCCATGGCACCTAACAACAACCTAAATATTATGTTACCAAGGAGCACTTCACCTCCACCTAAGCCTGGGGTCCTTCAGGTTTGGCATCTCATGCTGCCACGCTGGCCCTGCACAAACTCTGCCTCAACTAGATGTCTAGGTGCCAGGGAGGCATCAGTGGGATGAGGGATCCCCACAGAGCCCCAGATTCAGGCAGAATAAGCGTAGAGTTCAGCTCTTGCTTTTAACCATTCATGTGGTTCAGTTCAGAGAAACAAATACCCAGTTATATACCTCATGTTTTATTTCGTTTTTTGCCTTTTTTAAAAAAAAATTTAATATGCTATTTTAATCTTTCTAAAGAGCACAATTTGGTGGCATTTAATTATAGTCAAATTGTTGTGCAACTATTACCACTATTTCCAAACGTCTCCATCACCTCAAACAGAAACTCTGTACCCAATAAATAATAACTCCCCATTCTTTCCTCCCCCCACGCCCTGGCAACCTTTAATCTACATTCTTTCTCCGTGAATTTGCCCATTCTGGGTACCTGGTATAAAACAGAATCATGCAGTACTTGCCCTTTTATGGCTGGCATATTTCACTTAGGTAAATGCTTTTTGTTTGTTTGCTTATTTGTTTGTTTGTTTTGGGGGGAGGGATTCTGGGGATTGAACCCAGGGCCTGGCACATGCTAGGCAAGTACTCCACCACTGAGCTGCACCCCTAGCCCAGCTAATATTTTTAAGATTCAGCCATGTTATAATAGTACACCTGATAGCATTCATCAGAACTTCATTCCTTTTTTGTTTTTGCTGAACAGTATTCTTATCGTATGTGTATGCCACATTGTTTTACGCTTTCATTTATTGGTGGATGTGTGCATCGTGTTCACCTTTTGGCTTTACTGAATATGCTATCAGCACTGCCATATACATATTTGAGGTCCTCTTTGCAGTTCTTTTTGGTATATCCCTAGGAGTGGAATTGCTGGGGCATGTGGTGATTCTACGTCTAACCTTCTGAGGAACTGCCAAACTGTTTTGCACAATACCTGCACCATTTTACATTCCACTGCCACGCCTAAGGGTTCCATTTTCTCCACATCATCACCAACACTTCCTATTTTGATTATAGCCATCCTTTGTTGTTGTTGTTGTTAGGTGCTGTTGAGTTGGGTCTGACTCATAGAGACCCTATGTACAACAGAATGAAACGCTCCTTGATTCTGTGCCAGGCACATGCTCTTATTTATGTTTAAGCCCATTGTTGCAGACACTGTGTCATTCTATCTAGTGGAGGATCTTCCTTTATTTTGTTGATCTGACACTTTCCCAAACATGATGGCCTTCTTCAGGGATTGGTCCCTCCTGATTACATGTCCGAAATACATGAGACACAGTCTAGCCATCCATGCTTCCAAGGAGCACTCTGGTTGCACTTCTTCTAGGACAGATCTGTTGGTTCTTTTGGCAGTCCATGGTATATTCAATATTCTTCTCCAGCACCATAGCTCAAAAGCATCAATTCTTCTCCTGTCTCTCTTATTCAATGTCCAGCTTTCATAACCATATCATGAGACTGAAAATACCATGCCATAAGTCAGGCACACCTTCATCTGCAATGTGACATCTTTACTTTTCAGCACTTGAAGAGATCTTTTGCAACAGCTTTTCCCAATACAATGGATCTTTTGACTTCTTAACTGCTGCTTCGATGGGTGTTGATTGTAGAACCAAGGAAAGCAAATCTTGGCCATCCTAGTAGGTTTTAAATGGTGTCTCATGGTGGGTTTGATTTGTGTTTCCCCAATTACAAATGACATTGGGCATTTTTTCATTGGGCATCTTATTGGCCACTTTTATATCTTCTTTGGAGAAGTGACTCTTCAAGTCTTGTGCTCATTGTTAAATTGGGTTTTTTGTTTTGTATTGTTGAGTTATAGCTGTACTGCCCTGGCATTTGATCTTGTCAGATCCCAAAATCTAAGCAGGGTCAGGCCTAGTTATACTTGGCTGGGAGACTTCCTGAGAATACTAGGTGCTGTAGGCTTGGGAGAAGGACTTGGCAGCTCACTCCTGAAACAATCAGGCATCAAAACACTATGAATAGCAGAAGAGCATTGACAATAGTAGCTGGCATGGCACAGTGTCAGGTAGTGCTTTGTTCTGTCACACATAGGGTCGATATGAGTTAGAGATGTATCAATACCACCTAACAATAACAACAACAACAACAGTTGTTCTTTACTTATTGCACAAAATAAATGTTTTATTGGATATATGATGTGCAAATATTTTCTCATTCTGTACATTGTCTATTCACTTCCCTGATATCCTTTGATACACAAAAGGTTTTAATTTTGACTAAGCCCAGTGTATCTATTTTTCTCTGGTTGCTGGTATTCTTGGTGTTATATCTAAGAATCCCTTACCAAATCCATGCTCATAAAGATTTACCCCAGTTTTTTTTCCTAAGGGATTTATAGTTTTTGCTTTTATATTCAGACTGTTGATCCATTTTGAGTTAATTTTGTGTATGGTGTGAGTAGTGGGGGCTCTAACTTTTTGTTGAAGAGACTTTTCTTTCCCCTATTGAATGGATGTGACACCTTTGCTAGGATGCACCAGTTGGCCATAGACATCTGGGTTCTTTATTCTATCCCACTGGCCTATATGTATATCCTCATGCAAAGAGGAAATAGGACATCTGGGCCCTGTGACAAAATTTAGTAGCCTCTGCTCTAGTCCTGGTGGAAATTCCACCATCTCTGGTTTCTTTGCAGTTCCCTGCCTTCCTCTCTTGTACTCTCTTGTTTATCTGTGGCTGTCCTTGAAGGACAGCTGACAGATCTCCAGTACCACAAAAATGGGAGAAGGATGTGGCAGTCCACTCCAAAGGCGATCCTGATATAGTCAGCCATTGAAAACCCTATGAGGGTCGCTATGAGTCAGATACAACTCGATGGCCCCTACTAACAAGAAGAAGGTAGGGTGGGTAGACTGAGAACAAAGACCAAAAGGGGAGAGGCGGTTGAGGAGGGAGGGAAGGAAAAGAAGAATGGAATGCCCATTTCTTGCACTTAGTGCATTTTACAAGGATAATAAAGAAGAGCTACATCCGTGAGGCAGCAGAGGGGATCGTTATTGGAGTAGGGCCCTTTACTCCTGTGCAGACTTGGTCCAGTTGCTTCAGAGTTGCGGAGGGAGTGTGCCAGCAAATGGTGTCCAGTGTTCCAATTCTGCAGTAAAGCCTGGGATCTTTGAAAAACAACCCACTCTCTGCTCTTCTCACTGTGGCCAGAAGCATTTGACAAAGCAATAAAACTCTGTGACTTCTCTTCTTGGAGTAGTCTTACTGTTTTAAAGCAAAAGAGAAATGGGGAGGGATGCGGCAGAGCTACCAGGTTTGCTCTATTTATGTCCAAAATAAGAGGAGAAAGTTGGAGCAAGCCTTGATGTTGTGTCTATATTAGCTCACTGTTGGAAGGCGGTCCTTTCTCTGTGGCTGAGAGTCCTGTAATCTTACCTTGTAGAAAGTTTACGTGGACTTTGTCTGGACCCATTCTCCTGTGGAGTAGCTCTCTCAAAGTCCATTTTAATTTGTGCTTTTATTGTTAGTTAATTTAGAAGTAAGAGCTCTGAACTGAGCATCATGACACTTGGGTTCTAACGTCAGCTCTGCCACTAGGTGCCCCTAGGCAGGTCCTGTCTGCTCTCTGGCTCTTCTTTTCTACATGTGTAAAGTAAGAACAGGACTAGATAATCTCTCCATGATTATGTCATTTTTTTCAGGTCTAATACAATGATCCAAAATGTCTGAATAGCTTAGGTAGGTTTTCATTGCTAAAAGTGAATAGGCAAAACGTTATCCATACATCATGTCAAAGTTTTTAGAAAGCATTGCTACACACGTGCAAGGAATTACATTTAATAACAGATTCACCTAGTACATAGGATGTAGAAGAGAAAATCCTCCTAAGGGTAGCAGGATCCACATGGGGAGAGATGTTAGTGTCTAGTCCACCTGTCCACAGGTGAATAAAGAAGACAGTTCATGGTTCCCCTCTCTCTCTGGGACGATGGATTTCCACCTTGGGCTTCAGGCCAAGCATGCGAAGTATCTGATTATTTACTTGCCCCTTCCCCCATGGGTTTTGGTTGCTATATCACACTCTTGAGTTCCAAAAATAGACTCTGGCTCCTTCTTGCTGATGGTGTTGTGCAGCTGTCACTGCCACAAAGCCAGTTGGTGTAATTGGCCTTTGCATGCAAGGAAGGTAATTGCTAAATCCTCTTCTTAGGCCAGATGAGCAGCTCGTTTTCAGGGCCCCTCAAAGATGGCTGCTTAGGAGATGCCCAATGGCACAAGCCCTTGCTCCACAGGAAAACGTGTTTGCAAGTGATGGTAGGGTCTAGTGATTGTCCTGCCTGGTCTCCATGGACTCAAGTGGCATCTGGGCTTCAGAGAGGAGCAGGTGTGTGACCCCCTTGGGTGCACCTGTCATTCCCAGCAGGACGTAACGCTGCTGCTGAGTCTGTTTTCTTTCCTGGTGGAGGAGGTGACCTGGAGATGGCATGGCTGCTCTGTGTCAGCCCACAGCCCTCAGCCTAGGCACCAATGCCCTCTCTCTGCCTGTCACCGGATGTGAGAAGAGGCCAGAATCTTGCTCCCATCCCTCCCCTTCCACGGAAAGGCTCCTGTCTATGATGTCTGCCACCTGCCGGTACCCTACCTATTCCCAGGGTTTCCCACTCACGTCAGCCTTGCTTCAGGTCAAACCCTGCCAGGTCTGTTGCCCCGTCGTTTCACAGAAGCAAATTCAGCAGCTGTGATGATTGCAGCCCTGACTCTAGGGAAGCTCTTTGGGCATTCCTTCAGCCCCCCAGCAGCCCTCTGGCTGGGGAGGAAGGAGCTGGGGTCAAGCCTGGGTCATCGGGCCCCAGAGCCAGTGCCTCTCTCTACGTGGCTGTCCGTCGCCTGCCTTGCCATGCCAGGCCAGTGTGCTTCAGCAGGGTCTCTTACTCACGCCCCATGCACGCCACACCCACCCAAAGCTCATCTTCACCACTACTTCCTTTTCACCAGAACCATTTCTAAAATGCTAGTGGTGTTTTATTCTATTTTATTAGCCCATATTTCTGTTCCCAGTCTCTATACTATATGAAACGGACATTTTTACTCTGTCATCTACAGATGATTGGGGTTTCTTAAAAGGGCTAGTAAACAATTGTGTGAACACACACCAGTCCGGGAGGAAGAGGTTCTGGATACCAAGTGTCCTCAGTTACCAGCCACGTCCCCTTAGACATAATGGTGTTCTTTAGGGCGGCCTCCTTGTGCGGTTGAGGCATGGATGACCTGAGCTACTCAGGGGTTTGTATCTCTTGACATCTGTGCAGCATAAGGGAAAACAACCTTGGGATTTGGGAAGCATCTAAAGCTGTCTGGACTCTCAGAGCCAGTGTGCCATGGCTTTGTCATGAGACACCAAAGCCACAGGAAGGCAGAGCCACTGGCTATGACGCAGAGCTCACACGCCTCCGCACAAGGGCGAGGCTGTTTGTGTTGGCTGACTTGCATTTCCTAACTCTCTATGACACAGTTGTGGCTTATTACGGGATGTTGGTTATTATGGTCCTGAGAAAGAGGCCCAAACTCGGAGGAGACTGAAAGGTGCTGCATTGTAGAGGAAGTGCATGACCCGCCTCAATCTCTGTCAAACTGAGCGCCTTTGAGATGGACTGGAGGTGTATCATCACCTGCTGTGCTTCTGAGTATCACCCGATCTGCAATGTTTCTTGAAAATTCTGCAAGCTGGAAAGGTCTCAGTCTTTAGTAGCCTCAGGGATTCCAAAAAGGCTGTAAGATCAGGAGCCCCATTAGCAGAAAAAATGTTGCTGAACCTCTGAAATAGTTCAGGGAACGTGGCCTTTTAGGGGCGCTTTTACTCAGCTACACTTTGCTGAATGCGGCATAAGTAGGTGTGCGGAGTTAAGCATGAGTGGTGTGTCTGTGATCGAAGCCTCTGAGGCAACGGAGTGTCCTGCTTCTGAACTCAACTCTGAAGCCAAGCTGTTCGCCGAGACTAGTGTATTACTTCACACCTGTGTGCTTTAGGTTCCTGGCCTTTCAGGGAGACGATCGTACCTGCCCATGCGGTGCACAGTTCATAGGGTGACCAAGTGAGGCAGAGCTTGTAAAGAAATTAAAATAGCACCTGGCTACATAGCAAGTGTTATCAAAAATTTGCTAAAGAAATAAATGACAGAGCCAGGCATGGTGGTGCATGCCTGTAATCCCAGCAGCTTGGGAGGCGGAGGCAGAAGGATCGCAAGTTCGAGACCAGAGGCAGTCTGCGTAATTTAGCGAGACTCTGTCTCAAAAAAGTAAAAAAAAAAAAAAAAAAGGGCTGAGGGTGCAGCTCAGTGGTCCAGCACTTGCAGAGCATGCAAATGCGAGGCCCTGGGTTCAACCCCAAGTACCACAAAAAAAAAAAAAAAAAGAAAAGAAAAGAAAGGAAGGAAGGAAGGAAGGACATACATTCCAGTGCAGCTCTCTAACATTGTGTCTTATTTTCAAGGACCTCACATTTAGTCTTTTCGAAAATGAAGATGATCGACACTCATTGTAAATTTGAGTGTTTGGATGTTGAACTGGGATGAAATGATATACGGTTATTATGTGATTCATTGCATTTTCTATCAATATAAAAATGTTTAAAAATTAGCTGAGATTGCTCATGTGTGCCTGTAGTCTTAGCTGCTCAGAGGCTGAGGCAGGAGGATCACTTGAGCCCAGGAGTTTGAGACTAGCCTGGGCAACATAGCAAGACCTCATCTTAATTTAAAAAAAAAAAAAAAGTCTTAGAAAAATGTAAAGAGGTAATTGCTAGCCTTTATTGAGCAACTCTTCTTTGTTTCCAACTTTTGCATTCCATTCATCAGTAATTATCAGTACATCCTAATTGCATGTTCGATCTATTTCAGAACAGAAGTTGATGAAAATCTTCCCTCTATGCTTTTGTAGCCTCAGTGGTGGATGTGTAAATTTGAATAATAGTCATATTAACTGGCCTTCCTTGAAGGTTCATGGATATTATTCTGTTGTTCACAGCATTGTACTTAAGGACAGATCTTGAGATGTCTTTTTTGAGGATGCATGCAAACTTCCATTTCTCTTTAGACTGTCATTCCTGGAATAGTAGACCATATGATTATCTGATTCAGAATGGCCCATGCCAGTCCAGTTTAGCTCGCTGATACCTAGAATGTCAATGTTTTTGCATTCCATTTCCCTTTTGATGATTTCTAATTTTCCTAGATTCATACTACATACATTTCAAGTTCCAATTATGAATTGGTGCTTACAATTCCTCCTATTCATTTTGAGTCATGCTACATTAGCAAATGGAGGTCCATGGTGCTTTACTCCATTTCACAAGGCCAACTCTATTTAGAGGAGGCAACTCTTCTCCAGTTGTCTTTTGAGTGCCCTCCAACATAGGAGGCTCATTTTCTGGCACAACTGACAGTGTTTCTCTGCTATTCATAGAGTTTTCAGTGGCTAATTGTTTCGGGAGTGAGATGCCAGGTCCTGTTCCCTTGTCTGTCTTAGTCTAAAAGCTAAGCTGAAACCTGTCCACCATGGGTGACCTGCTGGAATCTGTAATACCTAAGTAATAGGAAAATATGGCCTTAGTGACAGAAATGGTGCTGGAGATCACATGGTAGAATTTTGTCAGACCAATGACCTTTTGATTACAAATACATTTTTTTCACTGACATAAACAGTGACTATACACTAGGAGCCTGCAGCAATAGCCCTGTGGCATCTGATCCTGTCAGATCTCGGAAGCTAAGCAGGGTCGGGCCTGGTTAGTACCTGGATGGGAGACCGCCTGGGAACACCAGATGCTGTAGGCTTGGGAGAAGGACCTGGCAACCCCCTCCCAAAAATCAATCTGCCATTGAAAACCCTATGAATAGCAGAGAAGCACTGACAATAGTGTTTCCCCTGTTGTACAGAGGGTCGCTATGAGTCGGATACTGACTTGATGGCACCTAACAACAACAACAACATACACTTGGAATTCACCAGATGGAATATACAGGAGCTGAATTGACTACATTTATGAAAGAGACATTGGAAAAACTGAATACCGAAAGTCAGAACAAGACCAGCTGCTGACTGTGGATCAGACCATCAACTACTTATATGCAGATTTGAATTAAAACTAAAGAAAGTTAGAACAAGTGTATAAGAGCGAAGGTATGACCTTGAGTATATCCCACCTGATTTCAGAGACCACTTCAAGAATTGGTTTGATGCATTAGATACTAATGATAGACAATCAGACGAGTTGTAACATGACATCAAAGATATCATTCAGGAAGTAAGCAAAAGGTTATTAAAAATACAGGAAGAAAGAAACAAATTACATGTCAAAAGAGACTCTGCAACTTGCCCTTAAATGTCGAGTAGCTAAATAAAAGAAAGACATGATGAAGTTAAGGAACTAAATACAAGATTTCAAAGGGCAGCTCAAGAAGACAAAATCAAATATTATAATGACATGTGCAAAGGGCTGGAGACAGAAAACCAAAAGGGAAGAATATGCTGTGTTTTTCTCAAGCTTAGGAATTGAAGCCTTGAGTGGCAATAGTGAAGGACTCTACAGGGAAAATATTAAATGACACAGGAAATATCAAAAGAAGATGGAAGGAATACACAGGTTCATTATACCAAAAAGAATTGGTGCATGACCAACCATTTTAAGAGGCTGGATATGGCCAGGTACCAATGGTACTGCAAGATGAAGTAGAAGCTGCTTTGAAGGAAGAGGAGAAACACAAGGCTACAGGAATTGATAGAATACCTGACCATGTGACTGGAAGAGACCCATTTTTTTGCCTATTCGCAAGAAAGAGGATGCAACCACATGTGGAAATCATCGCACAATATCATTAGTATCACATGCTGCCAAAATTATGCTAAAGATCATTAGAAGGTGACTGCAACAGCATGTAGACAGGGAACTGAGGGAGAATCAAGCCAGATTCTGAAGAGGGCATGGAACCAGGGACATCATTGCTCATGTCAGATGGTTGTTAGCTGATAGCAGAGAACACCTGAAAGATGTCTATGTTTTATTGATTATGTGAAAGCATTTGACTGTGTAGATCATAACGAATTATAGAAAACATTGTGAAGAATGGGAATACCAGAGCGTTTAATTGTACTCATGAGGAATCTGTACATGGACCAGGAGGCAATTGTTTGAACAGAACAAGGAAACACTGCCTGGTGTAAAATAAAAAAAGCTGTGTGTCAGGGCTGTACCCTTTCACCGTACCTCTTCATTCTCTATGCTGAACAACTAATGTGAGAAGCTGGACTTTAAGAAGAATGTGGCCTCCTGGTTGGAGGAGACTCATAAACAATCTGCATTGTGCCGATGACACACCTCTGCTTGCTGAAACTGAAGATGATTTGACACATTTACTGATGAAGATCAAAGAACACAGTCTTCAATATGCATTGTGACTCAACATCAATAAAACAAAAATCCTTACAGCTGAGTCAGTACATATCTTCACAATAAATGGAGAAAAGATTGAGTTTGTGCAAGATTTGGTTTACTTGGTTCTACAATCAACATCCATTGAAGCAGCAGTCAAGAAGTCAGAAGATGCATTGTATTGGAAAAAGCTGTTGCAAAAGACCTCTTCAAGTGCTGAAAAGTAAAGATGTCACATTGAGGATGAGAGTCTGACTCATGGTATGGTATTTTCAGTCATATCATATGGTTGTGAAAGCTGGACATTAAGGGAGACAAGAGAAGAATTAATGCTTTTGAGTTATGGTGGAGATGGATACTGAATATGCCATGGACTGCCAAAAGAACCAACAGATTTGTCCTAGAAGTGCAACCAGAGTGCTCCTTGGAAGCATGGATGGCTAGACTGTATCTTATGTATTTTAGACATGTAGTCAGGAGGGACCAATCCCTGGAGAAGGACATCATGTTTGAGAGAGTGGCAGGTCAAGGACAAAAAAGGAAGATCCTCCACTAGATGGATTGACATAGTGTTTGCAACAATGGGCTTAAACATAAAAAATTATTGTGTGCCTAGCACAGGGTTGGATAGTGTTTTGTTCTGTTGTCGATTGTTGTTGTTGTTAGGTGCCGTCGAGTCGGCATCCGACTCATAGCGACCCTCATAGGGTTTTCAATGGCTGACTGCTTTGGGATTGCCTTGGGAGTGGATTGCCAGGTCCTTCTCCCATCTTCGTGGTGCTGGGAATTGAACCCGGGACCTCAGAGACTGCAGCGCAGCACTCTACCAACTGAGCTAAATCCCGTGTTGTCGATAGGATCACTATAAATCATACTCTACAGCACCTAACAACAACAACATTGAGCACTAACTATTCTATATTTGAGATATTGTATCAGGTGTTTTTAAAAAATATTAACTTTCTTTCTTTTTTTTTTTTTTTTTTTTTTTTTTTACTTGCGGGTTGAACCCTGGGCTTTGCACATGCTGGGAAGTGCTCTACCACTGAGTCACACTTCCAGACCATTTTTTAGTCTTTATTTTAAGACACAATCTCACTAAGTTATACATCTGCATTTGACCTCCAACCTGCAATCTTCTTGCCTCAGCCTCCTGAGTTGCTGGGATTTCAGGTATGCACCACAGCGCCTGGCTTAGTACTAACTAATTTATCCTCCCTGATAACTCTCTGTATTAGTTACTCTTACTGCTCCCAGTTCACAGTGACGAATCCAGGAACAGAGCAATTAACTGACTTGCTCAGTACATACTCTTTAAGTCTGTGACAACGCCTATACTCTTTATTTCTAGGTACTGTTAAGCTCATGAGCTCCCTGTTCTGAGGGTTCCTCAGGCAGAAACCGTACAACAACTTGCTAGGGCAGACAGGTAGGGGCTATTGCAGCAGGAGCCTGAGACATTTGCTTGGATGCAGCTACAGGCCTGGGCTGTACATCACAACCTGACTTTGTAACTCAAGCAGACAGGGCATCTGTTCATCTACAGTGCGCAGCTCACAGGGTCTACAGGAGGCTGAAGGACAGACCAGACCAGGTATCAAGGGTGCAGCTTCACCGTTCACTCATGAGGCCTCTGTCAAGCCTACGGCCTCAGTGGCCCCTAGCCCTGGCCACCGGAAATAACGTCCTGTGGTCCCTGACCACCTCCAGAGTCCATACCTGGCAGGATTATCTGATTGGCTGTTTCTAGGTCATGTGACACACTGCTGTGGCACCCCTTTTCTTCCCCCAGAGATGAGCAACATTTTGAAGTGAAAGGCAGCCAAAATGAGGGATGCCCTGTCCTCAGGGGGCTCCCCAGAAGCTCCCCACAAGCCCCAGCCCCAGGGTTCTGTGACTCTCCCGTGGGAGGGCCAGGGCTATCTTACTGTGGCATTTTCCTGAGGCACCTGGAATGGCGCCTGATGCCCAATAGGCCTCCAGTGCCTGTTTCTCAGAGTAAGATGAGTCTGCTAGCCTTTGGCACAAAAGGAAATAAGGGTGCGCACGTAGTCATAGTGTCCAGCTTTTTTATTCAGAATCATCAGTTTCAGCACTGGAGCGCCTTTGATTTATCAGGAAAGCAGTTGGTATTTGTCATTATTCCCAGCAAAAGAGAAAGAAAAAGCGTTTGAACATTTACATGTTTCTGTGCATGTATTTCAGTACTTAGTGGTTACCTTGCAAGGAGTTCACTGAGGATGACTGTTAGCACAAACTGCGTTGTGAACGTCCCCTGCCTCTTCTCCACATCCCCCTCCTGTACCCAGCCTGGCCACCGTCACTGACAGCCTGTTTCCTGCTCCTTCGTCTGTCCTCACCTGGTCTTCAAAGGCAGTTTTCTGATTTTTCATTGCGTGGCATCTTTCCCCACCCATCTGACCTGCGCCCTCACTCCCAACTCCTAGCACATTTGGCCCCTCGCTCCCCTGGCAGCCTGCTGTGCTCTCCCCCACAGGTTCCCGATGGCACAGGAGCAGCTGCTCATGGCCGCCCTTAGGAGGGCCCTGGGCTCAGGTTCAGACCTGGCTGTGCCCTGTCTGGTTCTCCCCATGGGATCAACAAGGCCAGGATATGGCGACTTTACCAGATATGAATTATCCCAGCCTCAGCTGGCCAACTGGCTCTACAGCTCTTCCTGCCTCAGGAACCAGGCAGTTTCTCTCCCTGCTCCTTCTGCTGGGTGGCTTGTCACCTCCTGCCTGCCCTGCCTCCAGCTGTGCAGAGGCAGGGCTAGGATCGGAGTGTGCTAAGGACCCAGCCTGCAACTCCTGCCTGACTTGCTGTATCTGGGACGGACTCTGCCCATCCCACTCCTTAAGACACCCATCCTGTCCCATCGCTCAGCACGTAATAGGTGCCCTCTTTTCTTTTGTTTTCTCTTAACTCTGAGTCCTGTTTTTCTTTCTCTTTGTCCCAGCAGCCACCTCATTCCACCTTGGCAGGGAGAACAGTGGCCAAGCTGGACAGCCCCTGTCACCCCTGGCCGAACCCTCTCCACCACCACCCCGAGGCCCTTGCCTCCTCACAGGAAGGCCTGACAGCCAGGGCCCAGTTGCTCCAGGCACCTGGTGCTCTTGAGTCTTCTGGGGCCCAGCTTGTCTCCTTGGGGTCCCTCTCCATGGAAGGAATTTGCTCCGGTCGCCATTCTTCCTGCCCAGGCCTTCGCTCCACACAGCCTTTCATTCGCTCCTCATCTTCATCTTGTCCTTGCTCCTCTAGCCCCACAGCCTTGACCCGCCTATGGCCCCTTCCTGGAGCTCAGGCCCCATGCTGGGCCCAGGGGCTGCTTGGCCTCCATAGCTTCCGACCTGTTGCTCTTCCTGGAGGCCCTTCCTGGGTTGTGACACACTTGCACACCAGATTCCCCGCTTCAGTTTCCTTTCCTGGTCTTCCTCTCTCCTTTCCCTTTAAGAGAGGTGTTTCCCACCCTCCCACGGTGGCCTGTCCTTGCCAATTCTAACTCAAACGCATTTCTTGGATCTGAAGCCCCCGGGCCTTCCCACCCTCTTTATTCCTCTCCTGCCTCCATAGCGGTCTTACACCTCCCCCCAGCAACCATGATCTTCCTGTAGCTCTGATGTGATCGTGTCACTCTCTGCAGGGACCTGAGATTCCTCTTGGCCTGAGAAAGAAGTCCATTTGCTGATTACACACTACGGCAGCTCTTGCACCAGCCCGGCGGAGACTAAGAAGCCATGATTGCTGCCCCTGATTTCTCCTAGTAGCGCAGGGTGGAGGCAGGAGAGTGAAGCTAGGCCTGTTGACATGCAGTTACAACAGCAAGAGTTTTAAGGGCACAGAAGAGGGGGAAGGAATAACTGAAAGGGAGCTGTCATCTCAGACTCACTGACATGGCTGCCACCTTACTTGCCCTCCAGCCTGACTCTGCCATCCCTGCCGCACGCCCAGGCTGGGTTTACACTGGGCTTTTCATGGCTGAGTCCACTCCTGTTCCTGGAGTCCCATTCCCATCCCCGAGCTGTGTTGTTCCCTTCTCGTTGTCTCGGCCCAGCTCAGTGACGGCTCTTCTGGATGCCATTCCTGGTGGCCTGTGTTCGCTTTCTCATAAAACTTCTGTTTCTTGCCCGTGGGTTCTTCCCAGCTTGGGCCTTGGGTTGGAGTTGTTTGTGGGTCTGCCTCTTTCCCTGTCCTAGAGCAGAGCTACTTGAGATCAGGAATTGTGTCTTAGTCAATCATGGATTGTGCTGGCCTCTGGCACCAGGCACAGCACCACATGGGGACTCCTCGGAAGGTGTGTGGTGGGGGGTTTTATGCTAGGCATTCGGGGAAGCCAAGTTGGTAGACTTAACGTCAGTGTGTCTAGTAGATGCAAACTCACATAAGCCCATTTGTAACAATTCTTAAACGTTGGCATTTGTTTTTATTTCCAAACCAGTGCTTAGAAAGAGCCATGAAGTTTGCCTTTGAGGAGTTCCACCTCTGGTACCAGTTTGCTCTGTCGCTGATGGCTGCTGGAAAAGTGAGTCGCTTCAAGTCACACAGTGTCTATGTCGGCGGTTATGTCATTGAACTTCATGAGGTGCCACACCATCTTGTGTAAGACTAAGCCACTGTCTCACACTGTCCAATGGTCCTTTCATAATGGACAATCAAGTTTCATAATTTTGGGGCCAAGATGAATATAGCACAAGATGAAAAATTCGAAAGTATTTGCCTTTTCCTGGCTGGTGTGACTGACTCTTGTGAAATGGACGTGACTTAAACTAAAGCTAGTTCTGGCCCTGAGCTGTCTGAGCGTGGAGACATTCCTGGAGGGGAGCTCTTTGGTTATCTTCAGCAATCTGGGTTATCAGACAGTATGTGCTGCTGCTGAAAGTGTGGGCTGCGGACCGCAGTACTGGGTGGAAGTCTAGACCACCCTCACAGCTGGGCGGCCCAGGACATGTCACCTAATGCCTCAGTTTCCTTTTCAGTTAAATGGAGCAATAATAGTACCTACTTCTTAGAATTATTATCAGGCAAGTGAGCGAATATCTATAAGGTGCTTAGGATAGCGGCCCCAGCACATACACACTCAATATTGTTGTTGTTGTTGTTAGGTGCCGTCAAGTCGGTATCCGACTCATAGCGACCCTCATAGGGTTTTCAATGGCTGACTGTTTCGGGATTGCCTTGAGAGTGGATTGCCAGGTCCTTCTCCCATTTTTGTGGTGCTGGGAATTGAACTCAGGACCTCAGAGACTGCAGTGCAGCACTCTACCAACTGAGCTAAATCCCAGCCCACACTCAATATAGGTCATAGCTATTGTTTTTCTTGCTCATTTGGGCCATTTAGTGAATTTGCCATTTAGTGAATTATTAAGTCTGGGGTAGAAAATTATTTGGGGTAAATGGACTAAGAAATTTAGGATGGTATGCTTTAAATTAGGTATTTAATTTTTATCATAGCATAACCTTCCACTGTCTATTTTTTTTTTCTTATTTTATAAGGGTGATATAAGTAAGGAAACGATAAGGTGATGCCAGGGGAGCATTTCTGTTTGGTTTTGGCCACCGCTTACTCCCCCGCCACTCAGGAGCCGTCCCCAGGCCCCTGCCTGGTTGGGAAACTCCTCTGGGAAGGCTTTAGTACTTGGTTCTGTTCAACATTTTGAGTTTCACAGAAATCCTCTCCCCTTGCCAAGTCTGCTCGTGCGGTGAAGGTGCTGAAGGAGTGTATCCGCCTGAAGCCTGATGACGCCACCATCCCGCTGCTGGCTGCCAAGCTATGCATGGGCTCCCTTCACTGGGTGAGTAGGGCGCGGCCCTCTGCTCCTCTGCTGGGCCTCCCGGGCAGGGGTTGGCCTTTTCTACAAGGAGGCACAGAGAGGGAACATTGGTAATTCACCAGCTACACAAAGACAAGGCCATTTAGAGACCTTGACCCCAGACCTGGGCCCCTGGCCTCCTCAAACTTCACCCACTCACCCCAAGGGCTTAGAGCAATCAGTGTGTCCCCGGGTGCTCCAGGTTGTCTTCTTCATGGAAATGTGCTTGGAAAGTAGCAAGGATAAGACAGGTTGGAATGCACACTCATATATGCCTTGCTGTGTGCAAGTCATGTAAGACTAAGTAGGGACAGGCCATGGTTATTCACCTTTAGCTCAGCCTGGGGGGCTCTGTAAAATGAAGAGTCGCCCTCTACTTCATCTCAGGTGTACACTCCTTTTCTTTCATGTAGGCTTTCTTCTTTAAATATTCTTGCTCACGTTTGAATGTGGCAATAGTCTGATTTATAACTGTTTTACTACCTCAAAAATATATCATTAGAGTAGGAAATAGAAAACAAAGATTAATTTGCTGGTAGCATAGACAATTGCCACATACAATAAGTTTTAATTCTTTGTTTTAACTTCACATCAAGCTTGTTCTTGTTAGGTGCCATAGTCAGTGTTTGACCCATAGCGACTCTACGTACAACAGGCAAAACACCATTGTCAGTGCTTCTCTGCTATTCATAGGGTTTTCAATGGTGGATTGATTTTTGGGAGTGGGTTACCAGGTCCTTCTCCCAAGCCTACAGTATCTGGTGTTCCCAGGCGGTCTCCCAAACAAGTACTAACCAGGCCCAGCCCTGCTTAGCTTCTAAGATCTGACACCATCGGACACCACAGTGCTATGGCTGCAGGCACATCAAGCTTAGCCATAAGAATAGTTTGCTCAACAGACCCAGGTTCCCTGCTAACTCAGGTTTTCTGCCATTTTGGTCCTTGCTGTTTCATTTCCAACATGTCTTCTCACCCAGCAGGGGAAAAGTTAGCCTTGGAAAGAAATTGATCTACTTTTGTTCAATTTTGCTTGAAAAAATGTAGAAAAAAGAGAGGAGATTTTCCCCCTGAAACACCAAGCTGTGCTGTAGAGTGACATGGTCATGTAGGTTTTGATCATTTGGGGCTGTGACTGGAAGGAACAATGCAGCAGGCCCCGGAAGGGGTAGAGGAGTGGACCCAGGCCTTGGGTTTGGAATGAGCCTGTCTCCAGCAGTGACTCTGCCACCCTCCCTCCCTCTGGAGCTCTGTGTATTACTGTAACTACACATCTCTAAATCTGAAATAGACCTCTTTTTTAAAGATCAGAATAACAAATCCTTTCTGTACATTTTTCTTACCTTTTTATTAAAATTTTCAAACACCTCAATAGTGACAAGTATAATAAACTCCCATGCACTGTCATCGTTTCAATAATATCAACATTTGCCCACTTTTAAAGGAACAAACATTGTTTTGCTTCTAGTGAGTGTACAAGAGGTCTCATTGTGGGTTTAGTTTACAGGTGCGTATTTTCTCATTGGAATCCGCTGGCATGAGGTCCATGTGTTGTGTACTGTAAAAATAAATAGACTTAGTTTTGAAATTTTTAACAGCTTGTGGCAAAGAGAATCCAAGTCTAAGTGGATTCTTTATGTCATGAGAAAAAGGGAAGATCCAAACACAAGACATTCCAGACACTTTGTTCTTCATGATTATATTTAATTAAACTTCTGAATAACCAGTGCATCCTCATTACAGAACCAATCAGTAAAAAATAAAGATTGAAAAGGTAAGACCCCACCAAGTGACTTTGGAAGAGAAGGTGAATAAGCAATAAGGGAAGGTTTAAAGAGAAAAATGGGAGAAGGGCCTGGCAATCCACTCCCAAGGCAATCCCGAAACAGTCAGCCATTGAAAACCCTATGAGAGTCGCTATGAGTCGGATACCGACTCCACGGCACCTAACAACAACAACAAAGAGAAAAAAGGCAAGATAGGAGTCCCAAAGACTGTTAGAGAGGCTCAGTACAGAAACAGAATCACCGGATTAGAATTGGACGATTTGGGAGCCATTTCAAAAATGACTCATCAGAAATGCAGTTTTGGCAGCAGATGCTTATGGGAACTCACATTAGAAATTCTGCAGGTTGTTGTTGTTGTTGTTGTTGTTAACTTGTCTCATTTTTCAGTTGGAAGAGGCTGAGAAGTTTGCCAAAACTGTCGTTGATGTGGGAGAGAAAACTTCAGAGTTCAAGGCCAAGGGCTACTTAGCTCTAGGGCTCACGTACAGTCTGCAGGCCACTGACGGTGAGAGACGTCCCGCCCCTCAGAGTCTGTGGATCTCATGGCCCTCCTGTCTTAGGAGGGTGCAGCAGTTGGGGTCGTCCCGGCATGCCAGCCTAAGAGGCCCACAGTACCACTGTCGTCTTTCCTTGACTGGGAGGGTTGGGAGCAGGGCTCTGTGCCAGGGCTCCCAGGCCTCGTTCCCAGGCACAGGAGCCGTTGGTGCCCTGCTCTTTGCCAGCAGGTGCAGGGCATCTGCTGTGAGATGCAAGATGAGCAGGGACTCAAGAGCTGAGTCACGCAGCACAGCCTTGCTCTTGCCCTGACCTCAGCCTTCAGTCTGGGCCATAATGGGTTTCTGACTAGTTTTCCACATACTCATGGTATATTGGCCATATTCAGCACATGGCTTTAAATATAGTAGACTTTCAGGGAAGAGTGATATTCATGCTGTGGACTTAACCCATGTGGGTTCTTAGTTCAGACTCTATCCCTACTAGCCCTGGGAATCACTGGGTTCTGCGGGGCCTCCTCTTGCATTCTTTGTTCAGTTGGGTCACTCCAAGGTTCTCTTCAGCCTAGTCACTGTTGTTCTAAGTTATCCCTGAGTCTCAGCCACCTCCAGCCCTTGGGGCAGTTTCTGCTGCCTATGTCATGGCAGGCCAGAGCTTCCATGGTACAGCCGTTAGGTGAGGGTCTCCTATAGGTCCAACCACAGGTAGGTTCTTCCAGGACTTTTTATCTTGCCCAATAAAAAGCATCTTTCTTGTTCATAGGCTGCAAGAGAGCCATTTTTCACGTGCTCTCCCCAAGAGAAGGGTTGGCTCATGGCCACGCGGCCTTCCACTTTTGAGTTAATATTCTAGGATCAGTGCTAGGTTTGACAGCTCTATCCTTTGTGTTTACATCAGGTATCAATGGTCTTGGCTTTTGGCCAATGTGAATTCAAGTGGCCTTTATGGCACCAACCTAGTGCCCTTGCCCCAGGATGATAGGCTCGCAGCACCAGAAGGCTCTCTGAAGGCCACTGGTCCCACACCATGGGTGCTTGAGTCCTATCTGTCCCATCTCTGGAGGGCTGGTCCTTACCCATGAGTTACGTTCCTACGCTTGAGAGGACTGGCATGCTCCTTCAGGAGTTCCAACTGTCTCTGAAAATGGCCGCTGTGCACATGGGGCTACCAAGAGTGACCATCCAGCTCACTCTGTCCCTGTGGTGTTCCACAATTAGGTCTACTGAGAACAAATGCCTTGGGGTGGGGCTGGGCTTTCTGCCCTGTCCGGTAGTGCCTGGGGCAGCAGGCACTTGAGAGTTGTTGCCGTTCACTCTTTATATTGTCATAAAAACCCCTGATCTCCCATGCCACTGACTAACTGAACCTTTTTCTTAGCTTCTTTGCGAGGGATGCAGGAGGTCCTGCAGAGGAAGGCACTTCTTGCATTTCAGAGGTGAGTGGGAGTTCATCTTTTCACTCAGCTGTACATAATGACACCAAAATATGATAAGTATAAAAAGAAGGGGTATTTATAAAGATTATGTAAACAGTGTTTTGCCCCGGGGAGCCTTTCGTCTTAGCGCAGCGAGCATGCAGCATGGAGACTTGCTGCCTCACTTGCTACTCTGTAAATCTACACGCTTAATCTGTTTATCCATGTGGGTGCATTGTACTCGTTCCTGATAAAGTGATTTCAGCCCTAAAACTGAGACACTTTGTATGTCTAGGGAGATGATTGCTTTATTAAAGACATTTGTCATCATCTAGAAACAGGAGCTTTCTTTTTGCCTTTTTTTTTTTTCTTTTTTCCTTTTCTTTTTCTTTTTTTCTTTTCTTTGCATATCAAGATGTAGGCTTTTATATTAAGAAATGAGAAGGCCAGCTTTTAGAAAGACTCTGAAATACCATGTTAAAACAGCCATCCCAGTGAGCCCCCGCCCCCTTTCCCAGTCTCGCTCCATGACAGCTTGGGCTTGTCTCTGGCCTTGTGCCTTTCATGAACTCAGGACAAAGCCTTATAATTATAAGATGCTGGAGTGTCCCCGGGCTAACATCCCTCACACTCCAAGGTGGAGATAACAAGTACTCATCCCATCACAGTGTGGGGCTGAGGAGCAGGGATTACAGAGTGACCAGTGATGTAGATGGAAGTCAGCATTGACTCAACATTGCCTGACTAACCCAGCTTATCTTGTATCTACTATCCTACCCTGTCCTAATGTCACTGTTATTACAGGTATAAGAAAACACTAAAACAAAATCATTGTCTGAAAGTATCACCCCATGCGATGCAATCTAGAATTGGAATTGATCTTCTCACCTTAAATGCATCTCAGTTATACTGATTTCTTGTGATTGTATTAGGAACCTATTTACTCCTTTGAAAATTTCATGAGGCCCTCCCATTCCCAACTACTTGTGTTAGATTGTTTCCTTTGGCCAGGGTTGCCTACCGATCTGTCACGTCATCAATGTGCCTTTTTCATGGAGTCACTATTACTGGTTTCAGCTAGTCTGAAGCACTTCTATCCTGTTTCTTTCTGTTTCCTCGCAGGCTTGTTGATAGCTCCTTTCCTTTGCCAGCCCCAGTCTGGTTAATGACAAAAAGTACCAGTTGACATCTGCAGACAGATCTCCTGTCTCTATGCTAAGCTTTTGTTGGTGTTCTGAGGCGTGGAGTGTGGAAATCATTTCCATTTCAAATGATTTCAGGTTTTAAATTCTCCAGGCCTAGTTTGTAAAACCCACACATGGATGCCTCAGAAAACGGCCTTTACATCTGCTTCACTTTTCTGAAATCAGCACATCATACTGGTTCTCTAAAAACAGCCACAGTGGTGGTCTGCCTCGAGCTACCGGTATAACTTCATGTTATGTAACACCTCTTCTGTTGGCCTGAATTCTTTTTTGTTCCTTTTCTGCTTAGGTTTTAATTCAAAGTGATTTGAAAATTTTAGTTCATATGGGAATAAAGACTAATAAGATCCTACTAACCTGACTATATTACAGAAGGCTAACCTAAATTAGTATTTATGTGAAATATAGAATGTTTTTCAAAGGAATAAAATAATTTTCATTGAAGTACACATTGACTATTTCAGTGAGTTGGAATCCTAATAAAATCTTGAGGGAAAGATTTTAAGTGAATAAGAGTGATTTGTGCTGGGGGCTATGGTGCGTGCTTGTAACCCCAGCTACTCAGCAGCCTGAGTCAGGAGGCTAGACACAGCCTATGCCACTTAGCAAGACCCTGTCACAAAAAGAGGCTCAGGGTGCGGGGCTTGCCTAGCATACTCGAGACTCTTGGTTCAACCCCATTGTTGTTGTTGTTGTTAGGTGCCGTCGAGTCGATATCCGACTCATAGTGACCCTCTGTACAACAGGGGAAACACTATTATCAGTGCTTCTCTGCTGTTCATAGAGTTTTCAATGGCAGATTGATTTTGGGGAGGGGGTTGCCAGGTCCTTCTCCCAAGCCTACAGCTTCTGATTTTCCCAGGCGGTCTCCCACCCAGGTACTAACCAGGCCTGACCCTGCTTAGCTTCCGAGATGTGACTGGATCGGATGCCACAGGGCTATGGCTGCAGGCTCAACCCCATAGTACTGGAAAAAAAAAAAAAAAAAAGAAAAGAAAAAAAGAAAGAAAGAAAAGAAAAAAGGGGAAAAAAGAGAGAAGAGAGAGAAAGACAGATTTGCATTATTTTAAAAATGTAAATAGATCATTTAGCACCACTTGGAGGAGAATTAGTTTTCTACTTTGTATTTTACATGTTCGCCCCACTGTTCTGTTTATACTATTATTTTGCACTCTTCCCTCTAATACTGAGAGACTGAACTCAGGGTCACGTGCATGCTAGGCGAGTGCTTTCACTCTGAGGTGCATCCTTAACCCCTTAAAAGAATTTTTTTTTAAATTTTGAGACAGGGTCTTGCTGAGTTGTACAGGCTTTCTCTGGCCTCCTCCTTCAACTTCCCAAGTCTCTGGGATTACAGGTGTGCACCACAGAGCCTCACTATACTTTTGTTTAAAAAGAAAATGAACTCTTAACTATGACAAGAGCCAGAATTTAGAAAGATTTGCTCACTAGGGAATTCTACAGGGTGATACATATAGACATTCAAGTGGTATGGCTGCCTCCTAATGTTGAGGCCATCAGTGGTTCTGATTCTCATGAATTTACCCCAGGTAGATCCCCCAATTCTTGTGCCCTACACAAAAGTATGAAGAAAAATATAATGTTGTTTGTAGCATTATTATAAGTTGCTGCTTCTGTGGGTTTTCACATCCTTCTGAGAAATTGTTGTTGTTAGGTGCCGTTGAGTCGGTATCTGACTCATAGCGACCCTCTGTACAGCAGGGGAAACACTGTTGTCAGTGCTTCTCTGCTGGTCATAGGGTTTTCAATGGCAGATTGATTTTTTTGGGAGGGGGTTGCCAGGTTCTTCTCCCAAGCCTACAGCTTCCAGTGTTCCCAGGCGGTCTCCCATCCAGGTACTAACCAGGCCCGACCCTGCTTATCTTCTGAGATCTGACGGGATCGGATGCCACAGGGCTACAAAAGCAATCTTTAAAATGTTGAAAGTGTATTTCTGTGCATTGACCCACGAACTCACAAAGCCAGGGCAGCTCCCAGAAGAAGAGGTGGCATAAAGTCATTTGTGTCTGTCACTCAGTGTGACGTAATATACACAACTTCACTTTATTTTTACCTCACCCCCCCAGCTTGAATTTAAGAGTGGAAGGTTTTCGGTATATAGGATGACCAAAAATCCTGATTGGTTGGTGACTGAGCCCTTTTCCAGGACATAGGATTTTCAGTGCTAAAGCCAGGCAAGTCCTGGGCAAGCCACATTGGTTGCTCTCCATGTGTAACTAGTGACAGACCTCTGATCTAGCCAGGGTGCACATTGCTTCCTTCAGACACTAATCCCATGTCTGCTGTTATCAGGCATGAAGGAGACTTGGAAAAGAATTGTCTCAACAAGGGAGCAGGGTAGTTGTATAAAGACTGTCCGTTAGAGTCACATACTCTCCATTCCACTTCTGTCTCTGCCTCTTTGGCTGGGTGTTTTTAGGCAAGATGCTTCATAGTAGATACTTCATAAATTATAGTTATTCTGGTCACAAGGTATGTGCCTTATATGGGCCAGGGTTGAAGTCAGTCAACCTTCTCTATATTCTTGGTTCAGCTCCAGAGCTGGAATCCAAGAGAACATTGGGGAGGACCTCATGGCACCTCAGAGTGTGGCACCTCATGGCACGCTGAGTTCTAGCCAGGCAGTCCAGGCCACCTCTGCTCCAACAGCAGCCCAGCACACCTCTCTCTGGGCACTGTTCCCACTGAGCTGTGGTGATTAGTTTGTGTCTCCGCTCTGTGGGTAAGGGTAGCTCCTTAAGGAAAGGCACTTCCGTCACTCAACTGCAGGCTCCCCAGAGCCTGGCATCATGGTAGCTACTGCATAATATAGGTGGAAGGGTCAGTGAATGAGTGGATGGGCAAGAGAACTTGAATTAATGAATGTGGGGTCGTTTGACAATGGAAGCACTTTGTGAGTGTCCCCATGGTGGCATTTTTAGGTCTCTGGGTTTCTCTTGGCAGCCTGGCCTTGTGCTCTCTACACTGAAGTGGTATTAATGGGGCTGCTTTCGATCTATGTGCAAAGTTCAGCAGGCTTCCACCTGCGTTGCTGGATGATTTCTGTCAAGCACATTATCAGTGAGCATAGCAAAGTGTCCTTGTTCCAGGAAGCTTAGCCGTGGAGGTTTCCTGCACTACTGAAGCCAGGTTTTCAGTCTACGTGAGGCGGACACCATGTACTTTTTCTTATTTTGTTAGACATTCTTCCTATTTCCTTTTTTCTTTCTTTGGCTAAAGCAGTTTAATTCCTTAGCCACATTTTCAAAATAAGGTATTTAAATGTATGTGTTTTAAATTGTGCTTCATTAGAAATTTGGCAGTTTGATTTTTGTTATCAGCTAGGTTGGAAGTTCTTCAGATGTTGCCTCAATCCACCCCACAAATGCAAGATTGCTGGCACTTCTGTTTTGTTTTGTTTTGTTTTGTTTCTTTCTTTCACAGAACTGTGATTAACATTTTATAATCATTTGATGAGGCCAGCATGGCCTTTGGCCAGAACTATCATTATCCATACTCTGACTTCCCCAGCCCCACTCCCAGCATCTCACGCCATTGGTGTGGTATACAGGCAACCATGACTTAATTCATTTGTGAAAAATATGAGCTAGGCTGAGAAAATTATAGCTATGACAAATTCTTTTTGAGGGCTATGGAAACCTGGCTTTATTATTTTTGAAAGAAGATGAGAGAGAAAAATAATTTTACACAATTCAAAGTTTTTTCGTATCTCTTTTATAATCTTTTTTCCTGAGTAATTAGGAAAGACAGACACCATATGATTCTAATCCTACTTATGAACACCAAAGAAAAAATTATTTTATGTACAAATGCATGGAAAGCCAATACTTATAAAGTAATAAAAGCTGGAGTGTACAGAGTGGCCTCTGGGAGGAACAAGACATTGTAAAGGGCTTCACAGACAGGTGCTAAGCCTCCACCTCTTAAACTTGGGGAAGGAGAATCCAAAGGCTGTGTCATGTGGCCAGGTTACCACTGAGGGTGCCCTGGGAGTGGGAGTTTGCCTTGCCCCGCTCCCTTTTTTCAGTCCTGGGAAGCTTAACCCAGAGCCTCACACATGTTACACAATAGCTCTACCACTGAGCTGCACCTCCAACCCTTTGCTTATTTTTATTTTTGAGACAAAGTCTCACTAAATTGCCCACGCTATCTCTGATGTCAAATTTGTAATCCTCCTGACTCATCCTCCCAAGTCACTGGGATTACAGGCAAATACCACAGTGACTGGCTTGCTTTACTCTTAAGATTAATATACAGACAGACCCCAGTCCCACACATGAGCTACTGTGCTTGCCCAAACAGTGCCCCAAACTTGCAGAATTGGCATGTTTTCTGGATAACACACACCTAGGGGTCTGTTTTGCTTCCATCCCCTTGGCAGATCGACAGTTAACTGGAAGGCCTTATTTCTATAGGAAACCATCCTTGGCAGGTTACTCCATAGTGATTTCGTTTTCTGTTTTATCTTGAATTTGCTTTCTCCTGGTAGAAGATCTTCCTTTAATCACAGAATGTTGACAAGACAGCGCGATGGTTTGTTTGCTATCTGGGTTCCATCGTTAGTAATTAGTCTGCTCCATGGTCCCTTTTAAGGAAGTAAGTTTGTTTTTCTCTTCCCATCAAACTGTTAAACACAGCAATATGTCCTTTACATCGTTACATTTGAATTTACTCCTGGGGAAATACAATTGACTTCCACATAAAAGCAAAAAGAGAGCCAGGTGCGGTGGCTCACACTTGTATTCCCAGTGACTTGGAAGGCAGAGCCGGGAGGATCTCAGGTTTGAGGCCAGAGGCAGCCTGCATAATTTAGCAGGACCCTGTCTCAAGATAAAAAAATTTGGCCGGGCATGGTGGTGCACGCCTGTAATCCCAGCAGCTTGGGAGGCGGAGGTGGGAGGATCGCAAGTTCAAGACCAGAGGCAGACTGCATAACTTAGTGAGACCCTGTCTCAAAACAATTAAAAAAAATTGGGCTGGGGTGCAGTTCAGTGGTCCAGCACTTGCAGAGCATGCAAGTGTGAGGCCTTGGGTTCAAACCCCAGTACCACAAAAAATAAAATAAAATAAAAAAGGTAAAAATATTTTAAAAGAGGATGGGGGTACAGCCCAGTGGGAGAGTGCTTGCAGAGTATGCAGAAGACCCTGAGTTCAGCCCCCAGGTACTTCCAGGAAAAAAAAAAAGGGGGGGGGGGCATGTTTGCAGTGAGTTAGGCAGCCAGTGTAGCCTCTTCCCATCTGACATCAAAGGCCAGCTAACAGAACCATGCCTGGTGTCCCATCACGCAGTTACCTGAGTGCACTTAGTAAACTGCACGGAATTTAGTCAATATTTCAAAGGATGAATGAGTATCTTTTCCCCATGGGTTCATGAAAAACTAAGACCTCATTTTATAGGCAAAATTGGATCTTTGATTTTCAAATGGTTTCTCTGAAATCCAGAAATTTGGATGAAGTTGCGTTAAGGCTAAGCCAAACTTAACCAAAGCAGCCATTGCCTTGCCAAGGGCACACATGGCTTTACTGTGACCTGGCGTGACACACGGACCTTTGCTCAGCCTACGGAAGCATCCACAAAGCCTGGGAGCATTGCCTTCCAGTTCAGACACCAGACAAAACCCTGAAACGTGTTCCTGTGGATACACGTGTACAGGGCTCAGAGGAAAAACATGGCACCTTCCTTAGTGGACAAGGGAGACGACTTCAATGAAACATCACACAGGTTGGGTGTGGTGGCTCACGTCTGTAATCCCAGCCACTCGGGAGGCTGACGCAGGATGACCTTGAGTTTGAGGCCAGAGGCAGCCTATGTAACTTAGTAAGACCCTGCCTCAAGATAAAAAATAAAATTGGGGCTAGAGCTGCAGCTCAGTGGTGGAGCATACTGGGTTCAATCCCCCAATACCTCAGAAAGAAAAGAAAAAGAAACTAAAAGAAACATTACACAGTTAAACTAAAAGCGTGGCCTTGTCATACAAGTGCAGATGTGAAGAAGGTGTGGTTGGTAGAGGAGGTAAAAGTGTCCTCTGTCATGCACTAATAGCCGTAAATGCTTTTTCAGGGCCCACAGCCTGTCACCTACAGACCACCAAGCAGCTTTCTACCTGGCTCTGCAGCTTGCCATCTCCAGACAGGTCAGTGTCTCTTGTTCCCTGAACTTGGTGCACATTCTCTTCATCCACCTCCTTCAGCTCCTCAGTCGGAGGTGGGAGGTGACTTTCCTTCTTTCATCTACAGCAGACTCGGGCCTAGGGACTCCTGAAGGTCACTAACTCCTCCCAGAGAAGACTGGGGTTTGGGTCAGTTTGAGCATCATCTTTGAAGACACTGGAGTTCCAGGCTCTGCCCTTAGAGACTAAATCCACAAATCTGGAGGGTCCAGCCCAGTCAGATGCAAACGTGGGGTGCAGGACTTGGCATATACCCTGGCTCCATGGGTCATCAAAGAGCCGTTTTCCTTTGCTAACAGGATAGCAAAGCCCAAGCGCTGAGCTACATAATGGGAATTTAGTCACTGGCGGGAGCCTGGATATCATAAGGGTATCCATGCTTGGCTGGAAGAGGCCAGCAGGTGTATTCACAAGACACCAGGTCCTTTAAAATGCATGGAAGATATGAACAATTATATAGCGTGGCTACTTGCAGGAGGAGATTCAACAGTGCCCTCCTGGCTCGGGGGCAAGTTTGTCTGGCCTTTATCTTCCCAAAGGCAGCTTGAGCTGCTTGACATTCTCATACCCTCCTGGGCCCTCCCAGCTGTTCTGAAGACTCTGGCCACATGCCTGCCTGTCTACCAGGTGCAAGACACTGATGGTGACCCCAGCACATTCCTGAGTGCTGACTGAGGGTGACCCAGAGGTCAGTTCCCCAGACATGCCATTCCCCGACAGTTCGGGATGAGGCATGCCTCTGACCTCCTGGCTGCCTGGGAATAGTGTGGAGCAGTGGCTCCCATTAGCAACCTGGGGACCAAGGGAGCCAAGACACCTGCCCAGTAAAAGTCCTCTCACCTGTCATGGTGTGGCACACAGCTGGATTGGTTAGGAGCTGTTGCTGTAGCAGGTGTCAGCCGGGGCCTGATCATCTGATTTCCCTTCCCCAGTAGCTCCTACCTCCTCCTCCGAGAAGCCTCCTTCCTCTAACAGCCTGCACCTCTCCTTCCTCTTGTGCCATGTGGGTCTTTCTCACATGGCTTGAGGTTTGGCAAGGCAGGCATTCATATCTGTTACCATAATTGCTTTACCCTGGCACTCACCCATGTTCTGCTCCCAATAAGACTCATCGAATGAAGGAACCAACCTTGAATTCCTTCAAGTCCACTATCCCCAAAGGTCACCATTTTGAACCCTTGTCTCCCTCTGTCCCTGATAGCTGTGGTCATCCCTGCCAATCAGCGCCATGAGGATAGCCTGCCTTTGACCCTGCCCACGACACTAGGCTGAGTGCTGGTCACACAGAGAGTTGTTACCCTGAGGAGTGGAGAAGTAGATGGAGCCTTCTGGGTGCAGCTGAAGGCCTGTGGCACATGGTGTCAAAACACCAGCGCTCTCACAGAGTGTTCCCTGCTATCTTTAGAGCCAGTGCCATTTGACCAGGAGGAGTGGGTGGAGAGGAATCAAGATGCAGAGTCACCCTTAGTTTGGACCTGCTCAAGTCATTTCACCTCTTTAGACTTCAGCTTCTTCCCTGCAAAGGAAAGGTGGGGCCAGTTGATCTCCTGGGTGTGACAGCCATGATTCTGTGGTTCCAAAGAAGAAAGCCTCCATAGCCAGCACTTCATTAATCTAAATCCATATAGACAGAAGCTCAAGGAGGAAAACTAATAGGTTTGGGAAAGAGAAGGGATGGGTCCACTAACAGTGAGGTTATTGCAGGCCTGGGAAGCTGAGAAGAGGCACTGCTCAGGGCTGGAGTTGGAGGACAGAAGAGAGGGAGTCCCTAGGCTGCTTGTGTAAGGGGCTTCTGTGTACAGCTCTGTTTTGAAATCAGCTTCAAGTTCTCATTCACCCATTGTTCCTATTAAACCAGAGTGGAATCCACCATGTATGCATTTTGCCAACCCTGACCTTGGGTGGTTTTGAAGAACATCTTGGACAGCTGTTGCATTTAAAGGTTGAGGGTGTATCTGGTCCCACTTGAATTTGGATACATTGCTTTTGTATATGGCATTGCCATTTGTTTCTTGGACCCAGTTATTTTGGGGTATAATTTGCAAAGGTGTTTTCATTGTTTGTTTGCATATTTACTTCGTGTCCAGTGGAGATCCAGATATCTGATCATTCAGAAAGCTCCATTGAAGGTTTTATGACTTTACTTTCAGTAATACTTTAAAAAAGAACAATGGTTCAGTTAAGGCAGTTTCATTCCACTAAAAATCCCTGGCAATTTCTGTGTGTCCCCATTTACAGTGAAATCATCTTGGACATACATAATCAAAAGTAGATCAGTTTTGCCAGGGGACGGGGGGAAAGAGGGAAAGTGTTTAGGGAGAAGTAAACGATTTGGTACTGGCAATTATACAGTCAGGGTTTCTTGTATTCCTCACTAGTCCAACTATCACTGCAAAAGGACATCTGTTTCCGTGTTTGTGGTTGATATTGTGGGACTGCCATGAAGATTTGGCTTAATCTGTGAAATTGGCACAGTGTGAAACAGCTCTTGATATTGACAGAGAACCAGATATTACGAAGATGACTTCTTTCGTGTGCGCATGTGTGTGCGAGCGCATGCTTGTGTGTGAGCCTGTGCGTTTAAAAATTCTTTTTGGTTTTGTTTTACACCAGATACCAGAGGCTCTAGGGTATGTCCGGCAAGCTCTTCAACTTCAGGGCGATGATGCCAACTCCCTGCACCTCCTTGCCCTCTTATTGTCAGCACAAAAGCATTACCATGATGCTCTCAACATCATTGACATGGCCCTGAGCGAATATCCAGAAAATTTTATGTAAGTGATCCTGGGCTTTTGTTTTCCGCTACGCGAAAGTTATTAAATGTTCTTCTTCCTCTCCTTCTTCCTTCCGATACACCTAGTGTAAGTCCTTCATGAACTTCCTGGGAGTAACGAATATGGCATCCCCCTTACTTGTGTGTTTTCCTGAAAGTTAAAAACAAACTTAGTTCGCTAGGTCACCATAACATGGCATTGGGTCCTCCTTGTTTGGGGAAAGCCCTTCATTCCTTCTTGCCTGATGCAAACCCTTGGAGCACATAAGATGATTTTAGATCAATGGTGGATGGACATTTGCATAGTTCTGCATTTTAAAATGTATATTAGAAAAAACATTATATCAAAGTGAGATGTCACGAAAATTATTGCCCAGGGGAGACTAAGAATTTTTATTCAATTTTAAGAAAAAATATTAAGGAAATACTAATACAATATGCTTGCATATGGTAAAAACTTTGTTAAACTCCAATGGCTGGAATTTAGGAAGCGTTGCTTTAGAGCCTGTTTGTTCTGTGCTACTGGGGGCTTCCCTTAGCTCTGGGTGATTATTCTATTTTAGGCAACTTTGATCAAGATATCATAACTCTTTGAGCCAGGAAATGGAATTCCTTAAGTAAGTTAATCAATATGTTTATATACTCTAAGAATTATAGCTATAAACCGTCATATTGATTGTAGGCTTGAGTTGCCTATTTATCTTCAACACTTTCCTTTGGGTCATGTTTTTATTGAAGCCATGAATTTGGAATCCATTGAATCCATGCCTGTTGGTCAGGCTTTATGGAGAGGAGCGTTGTCTTTTGGGCTACTGGGTTACCACTTCATCCTCGGTGGTAGCTTAGTAACTGGTTGGTACACAGTGGCCAGAAATAGTAAACACTCCAGCACACTGGAAGACTAATTGTCTGCATGGTTACGGAGCCAGTCATGGGGTTGTGGATGGCTTGGCGTAGGCGTTAAGGGGTGGAGGAAGAGAAAGAATGTGAAAGGTGGCCCTGGTGGCTTTCTTCACTTTCAGAAGTAAGTGCAGTAGCAAACTTTAAGTGGGTCAGCTTTGGCTTGATTTCTCTGCCTCATCATCTCCCAGTGTCTTTAATCAGTGCTTTTCAGCAGCGCTCCTTGGAAAATTGGTTCACACATTTCCATTACAAACATTTCTTTGTCTTCAAGTGAAGAGGGCACTTCTCTTCTCCCCTTTGAGAGAGCTGAGGGGATTCTTGGTATAATCCAGGAAATTTCTGACTAGAGATTTCTTTTGTAGGTTCAGCTATTAATGCAGAGTGAATTAAAGAGCTTTGCTGCCATATTTCACGTCTTGCACATCTCCAACTTGCTCTTGTGCACACTGGTATACTTCTGGATTTTATCCCAAAATGTTTACCCATGGAACCTTGAAATAGCTAACATCCTTTTTAAAATATTCAGTCCTTTTCTCATCTGGATGTGGTAAAGTACAACCGGATACAGTGGAACTCATTTCTCTCATCAATATTTATAAAGCGCCCTTCCCTGCTTCTTACCTCCAATATGTGTTTGCCATGCACGCACACCCAAACACACCCTTCATTAGATGTCAGATTGCAGCCTTTGGTTCCTGCTTCCATAGCCTAGGGTGTCCTTGGAGAAGAAGCTTTTCAAACTAATAACCTCACCACCTAGTAAGCAGTAAACAGTGGCGGCTAGTATGGTAATACCTCCCTGTGACAGCAGCTGACAGCCTTTTCAAGTAGTAGAAATAAGGAACAGCAGTGGAGATATTTGAGGAATGCAAGCCTGTTCTTTTAATGTTAAGCTGTAAGCTGGAAAAAAGGAAGCATATGGCAGCAGGTCTGAGAGCAGCCGATGACTTGTTTGCTTAAAATGTTTGTATTTCTTCCTTTATGATGGGAAGCTTCTTCCCAAGAGCACTTATTAAAAGTTGAGGCCAGTGTCAGTGGATCCCATGTTTCCTCTTAATCAGGGTAAAACATTTCAGTCCCAAACTAAACATGATTGAGAAGGTACCTGTCCCTATCACCATGCAATATTTTCTGTTCATTTGTGACCTCTTTGTCCCTGGCAGAACCATAGATGGACTCTCTGAAGCCTGGGAGTGCCTTGAGTTTCTTGTATCCACAAGCCACACCTACCACAGATGGTACCAACATCACAGTTGATGTTTCCTCAGGGCTTGCTCCACAGAAGCGAAAATCCTTCCCAGTTAGGGTGAGCTCTGTCCACCTGTTGAACAGTTGCCACCTAAGACAGCTGAAGGCTCTCACAGGGGCAGCTGACCCTCCAGCATTGCCTATCTGTATTAGTCTGTTTTCCGGCGCTATAACAAAACATCTGAGGCTAGGTTTGCCTCTGTGAAGAGAAGTTTATTAAGCTCACATCTGGAGGTGCAGAATCATGGAGCCAGATTCTGGTCAGCTCTAGTGAAGGCCATCTTGGCAACATTGAATCATGGAAGATGGTGTCATGGAGGGAACATGTGCAAGAGGGAGATATCACATGATCAGACAGGAAGCCAGAGAACAGGGAGGGGCAGCCTTGCTCTTTTGTAACAGTCTACTCTCACAAGAACTAACTGAGGACCCACAAGAATTACATCAGTTATTTCCAAGGGCAGAGGCCCCAGTGACCCAGTTACTTTGCACTGGGCCCCACCTCTTAAAGGTTCCACCACCTCCCAACATCAGTACATTGAGGACTAAGCTTCCAACACATGAGGCCTTGAAGGCCATATGCAGACCACATCCACAGCATACACCTCTGCTCTGGTTGGGTTGCAGGGCCCCCAAAGTTGCATGTGGTAAAGGCTTGGTCCCCAGGGCAGTGCTCCTGGGAAGTGCTGTGGACTCTTCGGAGGTGGGGCCTGGGGAGAGTTCGGTAGGTCACTGGGGACATGTCTCCACAGGGGAGTATGGGGCCCCAACTGGTCCTCTTGCTTTTTTTTTCTTCTCCCCTTTGGTTCCTAGCTTGTGGGGTGAGCAAACTGCACTCCACCATGATGTCCTGCCTTGTCAAGAGGCCCCACTCAATCTTGGACTGGAACCTCCAGAACCAGAAGCCAAGATAAGCCTTCTCTCTTCATAAATGAATTGTCTGAGATATTTTATAGTAACAACTATGCCTATTGTCAGCACAAACTGATAAAAGTTGGTGTTTAAGTACTTAAAATAAGCTTAACAGGGACCAGGAGCTCTAAGCTAAGATATACCCTCTCAGCCATTTTGCCACTCCAAGCAAAATTGAGGCTAAATAATAGATCCAACAACTGGAAAGAACTTCCTGTGAGGATTATGAGAACCAGGGATCCTTTCTTAAAAGAACTTCAGTAGCAAGCTCACTACTCTGGAGAGGCAACCACTTTTCTATAACTTACAGGTTAGTTCTGTATAGAAGGAAAGGAATAAGGAAGATTGTTTTGTAGTAGTTAAGAGTTCAGTCTTAAGCAAGCTCCATGGTACATGCCCTATTCTTGCTGAGGCTGAGTGAGGAGGATTGCAAGTTCAAGACCTGAGGCAGCCTGCATGACTTAGTGAGACCCTATCTCGAAATAAAAGTAAAAAGGGGGCTGGGATGGTGGAGAGCTTGTAGTACTGAGGTGGGAAAAAGAGCTTAGTCTTAAGAGTTGGACAAACTTGGCTTTGGACTACATATTTCTACTTTTGAATAAGTCACCAAATCTCTGTGTCTCGTTTCCTCATTTATAAAATGTGGATAATAAAGTAGCTCTCTCAAAGGCTTATTGTGAGAGTTGATTTAGCTAGGGCATTTAAGATTTCGGTACACAATAATTGTTCGATGTTATTGTTGTTGTTAGATGCTGTTGAGGTGATTCTGACTCATAGCGACCCTATGTACAAAGATGAAACATTACCTAACACTGTACCATGCCCAGCACTATTGTCAGTACTTCTTTGCCATTCATAGGGTTTCTGATGGCTGATTGTTTTCTTATTTTTTTGATGGGAGGAGTGAGTTGCCAGGTCCTTCTCCCAATCCCATAGCACCTGGTATTCCCAGGTGGTCTCCCATTGAAGGACTAACCAGGCCCGACCCTGCTTAGCTTCCAAGATCTCATTGGATTGGATGCCAAGGGGCTATGGCTGCAAATCAATTGTTCAATAATTTCTAGGAATTTATATTATAACCACCAATACTATGAGTATTTTCAAATATAATATTTTAGAATCATACACTGTTTTTATTAAATATTGCACTGAAGCAAAAGAATATTTATGAAACATATTTAAAATAGCACAACTAAAACATGTATTCCCATTTCTTAGTTTAAGAATATTAATAGTGCCTATGAATTGCCCATGTATATTTATTTATACATATATATATGTATACATGCCTACAGCAACACCACTGTGGCATCAGATCCCATCAGATCTAAGAAGCTAAGCAGGGTCAAGCCTGGTTAGTACTTGGATGAGAGACTGCCTGGGAACACCAGGTGTTGTAGGGTTGGGTAAAGGACCTACCAACCCACTTCCAGAAAACAATCAGCCATTGGAAACCCTATGAATAAAAGAGAAGCACTAACAATAGTGTTTTGCCTCTTTTATATGGGGTTGCTATGAGTCAGACACCAACTCGATGGCACCTAACAACAACATTTGTATACCTGAATATATTTCCTGTGTATATGAATTTCCTATGTAATATTGCCTGTGAATTTCTTCCCTATCCAATTCTCTTGCCTCTCACTGACAAGTTAATCATTGTCAATCATTGTCCTGAATTCTATATTGATGACTCTCTTATGTATCTATACCATATATGTTTATACTCTTAAATAATAAACTCTTGAAATGAAATGGAATCATATAAAATATAATCCTTATACTACTTGCTTTCAGTGCTTAGAATTATGTTCCTGAGGTTCATTCTTATTGTATACAACAGTAACTCATTTATACTGTTGTTGTTGTTAGGTGCTGTCGAGTTAGTATCCGACTCATAGCAACCCTCATAGGGTTTTCAATGGCGACTGTTTCGGGATTGCCTTGGGAGTGGATTGCCAGGCCCTTCTCCCATTTTTGCGGTGCTGGGAATTGAACTCAAGACCTCAGAGACTACAGCGCAGTGCTCTACCAACTGAGCTAAATCCCAGCCCCCCTCATTTATACTAAGAAATAAGTATTTTATTATATAAATAAACTAAGATTTGTTCATCTAATCTACTGTAAACAGCTATTTCAGCTTGGGGCTATTATGAACAATACTGCTGTAAAGCATCTCATACAGGTCTCCTTGTACACATGTTCAAGGGATTTTTCTAGGTATAAATCTAGAAGTGAAATTGTTAGGTCATAGGTTATGTGTAGCTTCAATTTTACAAAATAATTTCAAACTTTTCCAAAGCAGTTGTGCCATGTTATGCACCTATCAGCAGTGCCAAGAGCCCCTGGGGCTCTATGCACCATTTTTGGTTCTAGATTAATGATATCACACTGTGAGGAAAGTTGCAGTCCCTCGTTACTAATGAGGTTGCACATCTTTTCACTTGTTTATTGGTCATTTAGCTTTTCCCTTTTATAAAGCATATGTAAAAGTCTTTTCCTCTTTTCCAATGGAGTCTTTTTCTTAAGTATTTTGTAAGATTTCTTTATATACTGTGGTTATATGCCCTTTTGTTCATTACATGTCTTGCAAAAATTTTCTCCCACCCTGTGGTTTGTCTTTGATTTCTGTTAACTATCTCTTTTGATGAGCAGAAGTTCTTAATTTTAAAGTAGTTGAATTTATTAGTCATTTCTTGAGGAGCAGTATTTCCTGTGTCTAGTTTAAGAAAGCTTTCCCTTCTCTAAGATCATGAAGATGGTCTCATATGTCATCTTCTCAAAGCTGTCTTTTGTTGCTAAAATCTAGGGGTCTGCCTAGAACTGATTGTTTTATGACTGGGTGGGGTAAGAGATCCAATATAATTTTTTCCCATATAGATATCCAATTGTCCCAGCATCACGTTGAAAAGACTCTCATCCCTGTTGCTCCACTGTGCCATCTTTGTAATAAGTCACGTGTTCATATGAGGTTCTAAGCAGCTTCTAAGGTTTCTGTTTGGTTCCACTGGTCCATATGCCCAGCCCTGTGTGATTGCCACTCTTTGGTCATTCCTACAACTCTATTATATGTGAGGCAAGTATTCCTGTGCCCTGTGCTTCATGGGGCTGTGGCCATTCTCAGGCCTTTTGAACACATTTTTCAATCAGCTTGTCAAGTTGCACAAATATATGTATTGATTTGAATTAATTTAATAGCTCAGTTTAGAGAGAATTAAAAACTTATGACAGCTTCTAATTCCTGGCCATTATATTGCCAATTATTTAGGCTTTTAAAATATTCTTGTGAAGTTTTACAATCTTCTAATTTTACCCATAATTTACTAATTTATTCCTTCTTGCCTGCAAAAAATTAATCATTTTATATACAGTTTATATATGCAGAATGTTTTCAGTCTAATTTACTCCCTACTTGTTGCTAGTGTGTAAAACAGCAACTGATTTTTATACAGTTTTCTTGCCCCAGCTAAATTCTTATTATTAATTCAATTAATTTATGTATCAGTTTGGAATTTCTATCTAGGTAATGACTTTTATCTGAAATAATTAAAATCTAATTTCTTTTGCTTTAATCCTTCAACTTTTTAAAAATTGTCTTACCATGTAGGTAGGACCTTTAACACAGTTGAATAAAATTCTTTCAGTGTTTTACCATTAAGATTGTGATGGTCACTGGTTCATGAATACTGTTTAAGAGATCAAGGAAGTTTCCTTATTACTGGTTTGCTCATGAATTATTATTGAATTTTAGCAAATGCTTTTTCTATATATATTGAGATGATTGCATGATTTTACTCCCTTAATCTGTGATTACATGGACATTTTCAAATATTAAAACTAACCTTGTATTTTTGGAATAAATCCAACTTGGTCATGATATGTCAACTTTCTTATGGATTCACTTTACTAATTTTTCAAAGAAACTTCATATTTATATTCATGTACAAAATAGGCCAATAATTCTTCTTTGTTATATTCTTGTCAGATTTTGACAACATATAGGTTAGACCAGTTTCATAAAATGATCTGGAATAGTTCATGGGTTTTTTGGTTTATATGTGTTGGAATAATTTGTGTGAGATTAGAATAATATGTTCCTAGAATATTGTTTTGGTAGAATTCACCAGTAAAACCATGTGGGAGCTGGTCTTTTTTCTGAAATAGTGCTTTCTTTTCTTTTAACTAATTATAGTATATACAGGTTTTCTACCTCTTATTTTATTAAACTATGTGTAATATTGAAGCTGTAATATAAAATATGTAATGATTTATCCATTTCCTCTAAATTTTTAATTTTATTGACATAAAGTGTAATTTATATATTGTCATATAGTATCTATGGTTAAGTCTTCTTTTTCTTTCCCAGTGCTATTTAGTGTGCCCCCTTTTCTTTTTCTTGGACAGGCCAGCCAGATAGTGTCTGTTACATTGATCTTTTCAAAGAATCAGCTTTTTCAATCATTGCAATTGTATGTTTATTTTCTCTTTCATGAATTTCTGCTCCTATTTCCATTATTTCCTGCCTCCTGTTTCCTTTGAGTTTGTTCTGGATGTTTCATTATTTTTTTGCCTTATTTTTCAGACCTAAGGATTTAAGACTCAGGTCTTCCCTCTAAATACTAATTTAGTTATAAACTACAAGTTTTAACATGTGAAATTTTTACTATTGTTTGATGCTAAATGCTTTTAAATTTTTTTATTATTCCTTTTCGACCCATTAATTGTTTTAGAAATGTTTTATAATTGTTGAATATATGAGTTTTGCCACCTTTTGTTGGATTATGGGCCTTTAACATCATCAAATTGTAGAGAGAGGCTGTAACCTATCTCATTTTGAAGTTTATTGAATTTATTTTATAGCCCAGCATGTGGTCACTTGTTGGAAATATTCTGTTTGTCTATTTGTGGTTGCAAGGAATGCTTTCTGCATTTGTTGGGTAAATATATATTTTATTGGTTAAGCTATTATCTACACTATTCATATCTTTATTCCTACATTGTTTTTATTGTCTACTTAATCTATACTGGATGCTGTAGGCTTGAGAGAATGGGGCAGCTCACTCCTGAAACAATCAGCCATTGAAAACCCTATGAATAGCAGAGAAGCATTGACACAGGCATAGCACAGTGCTGGGAGTGTTGCTTTCTGTTATACATAGAGTTGCTATGAGTCAGATTCAGTTCGACAGTACCTAACAACAACAAAGCAAACTTAATCTATCAATTACTAAGAGGGAGTATGTTGGAATCTTCCACTGAGATAGCAGTTTGGTCTATTTCACCACATATTTGTAGCAATTTTTGCCCTATATTTTTTTAAAGCCATGCTATTAGATGCATATAAAATTCGAATCATCGTGCCTTCCAGTGTATTCAAACTTTTACCATTATGCTTTAAGACATAAGAGCATTTTGCCTCAGAATCTGTTTTGTGTGACACCCACACATCCATATGCATATGTTCTGTGTACACATACTTGCATTTACAGGCTTGGAATGACTTTTTCTGTTTTTTTTTTTTTTTTTTTTTGAACTTTGTATATATGTTTGGATATATTCTTATGCTCATTAGATATAGCTGACTTTTTAAATTCATGCTGACAGTCTTACCTGGAACATTCAGTTTCCATTTATTGCAAATATTGAACTATTTGTATTAATGATATATTACACTTACCATCTCAGTTGTGCTTTTTATTTAATGTGGTGTTTTGGTTTTGGGTTATTTTTGCAGAATTAGGAGATTGAACCCAGGGCCTCATGCATGCTTTTGCAAGCCTTCTACTACTGAGCCACACCCCTAGCCCCCCCCTTTTTTTTTTCTTTTTACTTTTTGAGAATTGTAGTTCACTTTAATGTATGCCATCTGTCTTTTCTCTCTGGCGGCTTTTACTTGCAGTCACTGCTGCTGCTTTACATTTCACCGTGATATACCTAAATGTAGATCCTGCTCAGGATTCATTGAACTTTTAAAACTGTAAGTGGTATTGTTGATACGGTTTATGATTTCTAGAAAGCTTTCAGCCATTAGTTCCTTAAATATTGCTTCTCTTCTTGTAGACAACATCTGGTTGGTGCTTCCTTTCTTTAGCCTGATAATTTCTGCCATCTGTCTCAAGTGTTTGATCCAGTCACATTTAATATAATTAATTACATGGTTGAATTTATAGCTGCCATCTCTGTGTCTTGTCTTCTTGTTGTTTTCCTAAACTGCCTTTCGCTATTGAAAATTGGTGTCTTAGCCCACTAACTATTAAATATCTAAACAAAAGAGTGAAAAGTTGGTGTGAGCTGACTGTGTATTGTCTCCAACAGTGTAAGTTTTTCCCAAAATAAAATTTTACAGTATACACATTTTTATGTTGGACAATGTTTATGAATTCTGATAGAATCACTGTCTTACTATACTTGGGATAAGAGCTTGATCTTCCTTCTTTTGAAATGTAGCTCTACAGAAATTTCCTTGATTAATACATTTTACTTAGTAATTTTCCTTATTGGCCTCAGAAGGTAGAAGTGGATGCCAGGCAATGTTTGGAATAATTGTGTCTCATAAAAACATCAAGGCAGCTGTCAGGCTAGGGCTTTGATCAAGCCTCAGACTTTGTTTCTGCCACTGACATTCATTTTCAGATAAAAATATGGGGATGAGAACTGACTGTTTTTGTTTTTGGAAGATTATTACGTTGTATCAGACTTCTGGTGACATTTGAGAGCTTTGGTGTTACTAAAATGTTAGCATTCTAATTCAGCAAGCCTCAGAATGACTGCCAAAGGAAGCCACTGCCAGGGTTTCAGTTTCCTGCCCTGAGACAAACTGTGCTTATGCAACTGTCTAATAGATTTTTAATTGATTTGCGTCCTTATTTTTTCCTATTTAAGTAGGATACATATGCCCCTATTCGTGTGCTATCAGCAAAGCCATCAGATCAGTAACACACTTAAGAAGCCATCAAATGTTAACACAAAGCACAAGAAAGTGACTTTCGAAACCTCTCTAGGATTCAAATACAAATTTAGGTTGCTATGGTGTATGGACAACTCTCTTAAATGTATTTTTGATCCATACTGATACATGCAACAATATTGAAACAAATCATCTGTCACCTGATTGGAGAAACACAGCTCTTCTAAAATATTATCTATGTGGTCTTCAGCTCTGATACACATGGAAGCAGATTTTTTTTTTGTCAGATGACCGTGTTTCTTTTTACACCAGTGGAAAACTAACTATATGGAAAGATGTGAACATCTGCAACATTCAGTCGTTTATTTAGTAATAATAACCACTAACGTGTATACTGCTTTGTGGCAGGCACTTTTTAAAACTGATTTAATCTCCACAAGAACCATCTGAGGTAGGCAGTACTGTTAGCCCCATTTTACAGATAAGGAAGCCAAGGCACAGAGAGGTTGAGGAAGTGACAGAGCCATGACTTGAACCCAGGAAACCTGCCCTCGACATCTGTGCTCTTAACCGCTAGCCACCTTTGAAGCATTGAGTCCCTACCACACCTCAGGTTCCATTCTAGGTGGAAGGAACACTGGTTTGAACAAGAGAATGACAATTTTCACCTCTCTAAGAGTGTATAGTCCATGCAAGCAGGCATTTTATGCTATCTACCCTGTTAATCTCATCAATAAGCAAGAAAACTCCCAGCAGCTGAGGAGGTTGAGGCAAGAGGATCGCAAGTTCAAGGCCAGAGGGAGCCTGCATAACTTAGTGAGACTCTGTCTCAAGGTTATAAAAAGAGGGCATTGTGGGTACAACGTGGTGGTCGAGAGCTTTCAAAGTATGGGTGAAACCCTGGGTCAATCCACCAGTACCACTAAACAAACAAACATGTTTAGGGTCATCCCTTACTTATGTGGGGTATAGATCTGATTTTTTAAAAAGTCATTAATTGGCAACTGGGATCTATATCTCTTTATCACGCTGTCTTACACACACATACTCTCAAAGAAACTTAGTTTAAATTGAAATATCATCTTAAGCAATGTTTTGATTTAGTGATTACTAAGAGGCCAGGTGTTATGTGATATTTTTATACCTGAGCTGGTGATGAAGCAATGAACTGAGCCATTAAATTTGCATTTGATAAAAAGCTGGACCACAAGGGAAGAGGCTGTTTGTCTCATCCATCTTGATTCACTGATTCCTGAAGGATGTCTAGGAGGGACAAGTGCATGGTGACCAATTCAAGGATGCCTTGAATACAAGCTGGCGAGAGAGTCTTTGGACCCAGGAATATGAGTGGCAGCCTGGAAGACACCATGGATCAAAATGGAGCAGAAGTTAGTGGAGTAGTAGCTTATTTGAAGTCAACTTTCCATGACACTAGAAGAAACAAGCTGATTTTAAAATGGGCAAAGTAGTTGAATGGACATTTCTCCAAAAAAGATAGGCAAATAGCCAATAAGCACATGAAGAGATTTTTAACATCACTAAGCATTAGAGAAATGCAAATCAAAACTACAGTGACATGTGACTTCATACCTATTCAGTTGGCTATTATCAAAAAAAACCAACACGTGTTGATCAGGATATAGAGAAATTGGAATCCTTGTGCTCTGCTGGTAGGAATATAAATTGTGGAGCCTCCATGGAAAACAGCATGGTGGTTCCTCAAAATATTAAAAACTGAGCTACCATATGACCCGGAAGTTGTACCTGGAAGAATTGAAAGCAAGGACTTGAACAGATATATACCCTTGCTCATAGCAGTATTCACAGTAGCCCAAAAGAGGAAAGCGATCCAAGAGTTATCAGCGAATGAAAGAGTAAACAAAATGTGGTCTATCCTGAGTAATGTTTGTGCAGTGAGCAGTTGAAAGTCACGGCGCTGTGTAGCAGCCTGGTAGCTCTTCTGGTGCGTGTGCTGCTTTCGAGTCTCTCTCTCTGTGCCTGCTGTACCAAAGGCGCTCACCGACTGTTTGCCAAGCCTAAGGGCAGCTTTTGCTGCCTCCCTCTTACTTTGTCACCCCTTGGTGCCTAGTGACATTCGGTCAGAGGGCCTTCAGGAAATAGTTCCATCTGTCTGTGTAGACTCTGTTGCTTTGAAGATGGCAGGCTTCCTTCCTTAAGGATCACATGTAGGGACTGGAGGAGCCTTTGAAACATGGGCAGCGCAATTCCAGAGGCATCGTCCATCCGACGTGACCAGGTCATTTCCAGCGGAGGTGCTGGCTCCAGACCACTCATCAGGGCTGAGATCAATAGCTGAAGCAGGGGCAATAAAATCAGCCAAACTAGGGCATCATGAGGTGATTTATTCCAGCTGAATATGTCAGTTGTTTGTTTGGTCTAAAAATACTGCTAGAAGGATGGGAGTGTATTCCAGATTGTTGACACTTTGACTGAAATGAGAGGCAAAATGTAACTGATACAGGAGCTAGCAGGAGTCCCTGCCTGTCATAAAGAGGAGGCCAGATTAGGATCCCAAGGGCTGCAGCCAGATCACCAGAGAGAGGCGTGATCTGTCCCCAGCTCCACCGTCACACGCAGCCTCCCAAGTGAGGAAAAGGGGCTGCTAAGCCTTGAAGAATGAGGTGTATCCTCTGAGTACTTTAGCCTCAATAAGCTTTGTTTTGCTAAACAAGTGTGGTCTGGATTTTCCAGGACAGCAGATCTGAGAGTCTGGGGAGGAACAGTGCCCTCCTAGCCACTGCCTAGTGAGTCGAGAGCGGGAGAAAGGCCGGATGAGCTCCCCGGATGTGCTGGCACACTGGGCTGTCTCTCCTTCCGGATCATTGATGGGTGTTTAAAATGGTTACATTGCTAGGAGTTCCTTGGTGGTTAAGTAACTCACAGCTTGCTAGGGAGCCAGTGGGAGGTCTGTCACTAGAAAAAGTGCTATGAGGGCCAAGCCCTCAGACCCTCCTTTCAGGTTTCTGTTGCCACGCTCACCAGGAGGCAGGAGGCTGTGGTGGGGGTTATAAGAGGAGCCAGGTGCTCAGGTTTGACCCCCCCAGAAAGCTTCAAAATGAGGGGTTTCTGACTGATGGCCTGTGAGCTCTGAGGCTCTAGCCAAATTCCATTAGGCCAGCACACATTTCAAAAATGTTTGAATTTGGTGACTATTTGGGTAGGTACGCATGACTGCAAACCCTCCCACATGTTACCCCCAGCTCCTGTTTACCTACCTGTTCTGGAAGACATTTGAGTCTGCTGCCCCTAAAAGACTCAAATGGTCGTAGGATAATTACTCATTTCTCTGCAGCCTAGAGGAGGGAACCTGATGGGGTTGACACTGTAAATGCCCACCTGGAGACATGTGGACACCCTGGGTCAGATTCTAGCACAGCCTTCAGAGAGGGATCTGGGGGTCCCTCTGGAAGGAAGGACAGTATTTCCATTCCAGACCATTGCCAGGGCACCTACAATTGTGAACTTCATGTGAATGACTGCCCAGAAATCCTGCTGAGCTGAGGAACAGAATGCAGCCTGTATTCTCCCCAAATTCTCACTGGCACCCCGTGCAGTGGTGTGCACCTCTAATCCCAGCTACTCAGGAGGCAGAGGCAGAAAGATCAGTTGAGCCTAGGAGTGCGAGTACCAGGGCAACATAGGAGGGGGCAAAGAAGAGGGGGGAGGGAGGGAAGAGGAGGAGGAGGAGGAGGAGAGAGGAGAGAGAGAAGGAAAAAAGGAAAAGGAAGAAGGAAGGAGGAAAGAAAGAAAGGAATTTTAAAAAGAAAGAGGAAGAAATGAAAGAAAGAAAAGAAAAAGAAAGAAAAAAGAGGAAAGAAAGGAAAGAAAGAAAAAAAAAGAAAGAGAGAAAGAGAAAATTCACTGCAATGAAATAAACACAGGATTTGCTAGGTCAGCGGCTATGGGAACTCCCTTCTTTGGAGCCGTTTTTTATTTTTATTTTTTCTCTTCTAATCAGATCACTGAAAACCCACCCTCTTCCCGTTAGGAATGAGGGTTAGGAACTGGAGCTGTGCTTCCTGACCTTAACCTTGCACGCAGACGGCCTGGGAATCTAGCTACGTGCAGATTCTGACTCCGTGGGTCTAGGGTGCGTGGGGAAGATGGAGAGTCTCTTGGTCACAAGCTCTCAGGACGTTCTGGACCACACTCTTAGTAGCAAAGTATATGACAACATCTCAAAGGGTTTTTTTCCTGCCTTTGATTAGTTGGGAAAACCTATACTTGTTTTCTAATGAGCCCATGAATAGCACGTCAATGCCGCAATTAGGTAAGCCAAATGATCTAAAAATTATATATTTCCTGTATAACAGCTGAGTAATTAGCTTCATTCAGGTGACATTTATTGAGTATTTGCAATTAGTGAGGCCCCAAGCAGTACTCAGCATCCAGTGGGAAGGGTACTGTGAACTGGGTGCCCCCTCCTCATCCCTCCAGAGGTTGTCAGAGGGGCCTGCAGGTAGTTTGCTTTCTCTCAGCTCCAGTACCTGCACAGCTGTAAGCCCAGCATCCTGGGCTCCCCTGGGGGAGACCAGACCCCAATGAACAGCGTCAGGCCAGTCACAGCCTTGATTTTTCAGCCACAGTGCCTCAGCCCAGAATGGCAGGCTGCTGCTTGTAGAGATTTACCGTTTCCAAGACTGGTCTCTCTGGGAAAGGCAGCCAGAAGGGCCACGCCTCCAACCAGCACTCAGTAGGGTCTCAGAACTGTTAGGGACAGTGAAGAGAGAGATGTTTCCTTCAAGCCGCATTAGAACCTGGAAGGAACCTCTTGTCTCCTTTGGGAGGCTTGGCCGGATGGATCTGCAGCCAGCCTCTCCCAGAGCAGCGCTGCGCTGCACATGGCCTGCTTTGCCCTCCTTTTCAGACCGTCTGTTCCCAAAACTGACTCATCTGGCTCCAGATCTCCATCGCTCTCTCTTCTCATCCCCACGTGCTTTTGGCACACTGCTTTCCATTTCTCTTCCCATTCTGATCTGCTGGCTGCCAAACCATCTTCTCAGTTTAAGGTTTCATTTGAACGTACCTGCCCCCGGCCCACCTCTGCTGACCTAGTCTTTCTTCTACCTGGCGACAGGTCCTCCCTGTCCTTTGGATAGTTAGCAGCTCACTCCAGCTCTCCTGCAGGCTCCCCAGCTGTGGGAGGTGGAGAAGGTATCTGGGGCCCCAGGGTCAGCCTTCCGCGTGGGCAAATCCCAGGAGCTTTTCTGCACAGCTGTTTCGCATCCCTGCACACATTCAGAAAATAAACAAAGTGAGATCCCTGGCACGCTGAGCCCAAGAGCTCACAAACCCAGGGCAGCACGAAATACCAAATGTTCAGGTCCCTGTGATTTGATTTCTAAATCAGCTGTCATGAATGCAGCGTTCACAGATGAGCTCATTTGTGTTTGTGAATTAATATGCATCCTTTCTCCTTGAGGCACTTAACAAGCCGGAGGGGATTATTACTTTAGTATGACTTCAGACTGCTCTAATTTATTTTCCTTGAGAGTTCTTCATCATGAATAGGACATTTCAGAATTTAGAAATATCTGCCCTTTTAGCTTTCTTGTGGTCCCAGCCCAAGTCTGGGACTCAGGAGTGTGGGCTCAGGACAAAGCTAGACAAGAGTCAGGGATAGACATTAGAAAGGCTTCCTGGGGACAGCACTAGATGGTCAACCTGGCCCTGGTAAATGCCACTTTGATTCATCTCCAATGCTGAACAATGAAAAGTCACAATGCCGCATGCCCCAGTACCTCACCAGGACAGTTGCAAGTCCTTTCTGAGCGCTAATTAGTATGTCCAAGCACAGTCTGTGAGATGCATGTGACCCAGGACAGCTACTAATATAGCCCTATAAAATCTTTTGGCATGTGTTTTGTAGCCCTTATTTTCTTCATGACCCCCTTTATGTGTATGCACTAACTACATTATATAATTTTTATGTGCGACCCAAGACAATTCCTTTCAACTCAGGGCGGCCCAGGGAAGCCAACAGGTTGCCCACCCCTGCTCTGCACTAAGCCAAATAATAGTTGTTATCTCAAGTATAATCTTGGAATTCTTTTTTTAATCCAAAAGTAGGATAAAATATTATAGTATTTTTATTCATTTTAATGAAAAGTAAAACTTTGATTAACTGGGTCCTTCAAATAACTAGAATTCCATGTGCGCCAGACTTTGGGGTGAAAGGCAAGTCCCAAACACAAATGTGCACGTCCTTTAAAGAACTTATATGAGGCATTCTAGGAATTGAACCCCAGCAGCACTGATCCTTCAAGTTCCAGGCCATCATATTGCCTTGACTGGACTGGAAGTTCTCAGAGGGCTAGAGACTGTACTTTATAACACATTGTATTCCACATAGCATACAACCCAGAGCTTTATGCATTTCAAGGTTTCCAATATTTGGCAGTGGATTAGATAATGCCATATATCTTCATTAGCATCAGTAGTACTGTTTGAAATGTGTTTCAAATCTAACTGTGTTACTGTTTCTTGTTCAGTCAATCAGTCAGATTGATTTGGACCCAAATATCTTTTCTACCCATTACTAGTGGTGCAAACTTTGGCAAGTTACTTAATTCTCTGCCTAATTTGCAGGATTGTCATAAGAATCAATGATTAAATATTTAAGATGTCTGGCAGCTGCTGCTTCTGTTGTTGTTGTTATTATTTTACTTGTTTTGAAAGTAGAACTTTCCTGGCTAGTAGCTTATTGCTCCACAGTTGTGAGATCTTGTGTTTTTGTAATTGCATTTCCATTTGGGAAGTTTTACTCCAGTTCTTCCAGGCTGCCTTTCTTGAGGAGGTGCTGTTTGGCTTACATCTTGAAGGATCAGTGTGCAGAAATGAATGGATGGAAAAGGCACTCCAAAGAGTGGCGACAGCATGTGCAAAGGCCCAAGGGTCTCAAGGGGGGTGATCCATGGGGGAAGTTGGCCATGGTTAAAGTGGGAGAAATGCATATGATGGGCGATGAACGAACCCCTTCATGGCCAAGCACGTGGACAAGAGTCACATCCCAAAAGGCATTGTAGCAGATGCTAGATCTGTGTTCTCTGTGATGCTTAGTATGGTTCGTCTTCTCTCCATTAATTGTATTAAGTTTTCAATGAGTCTCAAAGTATTTTAAAAACAGAATTAGTGAACTTTGAGCCAGGTGTAGAGGCAGGCAAGAGAACATTTGCCAGGATGTGACGTCTGACTTGAGTCATGGTTGGACTTGGTTGTGGTCTCACCTGGCAGTCCTCCCTGGTCTCTGCATCAGACTAACAATTAGACATAGTGAAATCTGTCAAATCCAAGGTTTTCCCAAGCTTTTATCATCACTTGCTCTTTTGCCTTAGGTTTTCCTCAGTGGATTGAGTCTATAATGTCATCGGATGTCAGCTGCATTAGATTTCACGCCAGTACTTGTGTAGTCTGCATTTCTGTGCTAAGGTTCCTTACTTCCCACCAGATGTTTCCAAGCAGCCTTAGAACATAGGAGCAGATAACGATGACAAATGTCACTGGTTATTTTCAACCCACTTTCCCACCTTATAACCCAGCTGAGGTCTGGGGAAACAACAGGCAACAGGGCAGTGTCGTTTCTCACTACTCTGCCTTGTGCACCCATGGGGGTACGCGGTGTTTCTCGCTGCCTGTGCTCTGGGCTCCCCAGCTCCTGTGCTCTGCCAGGCGCTTCCTGCCGTTCCCCCTGCCTCGCTTCCCAGTGCCTTTTCCATCCTTTGTGTTCCACAGTTCTACTATTGTTCTTCCTGTCTGGCTCTTTTAAATCCAGCCCACACCTTTTCAACTCCATATCCTGAGTCAAGTGTTTGAAAGCTGTTATTTCATGTTAATTAGAAGTTCTTTTTCCAGCCAAGAAGCCCTGCACAGAATTGTTCCCTCAAGCTGAGGCTTAGAGATGCACTCTGACGTTTTATGCTTTAGTTAGGTACAGTGAGAGGAATTGTGGCTGATCTCTGTGAGTGCCACACGGCCACCTGCCAGGCAGGGAAACCTTCCCACCCCCTCCATGGCCCTCCTCTGAGCCTGGCAGAGCCAGCAAAGATCCCGATGCCCTCCTCAACCCTCCACCCCCAGAACTTTACCACCTGCATTGCGTGTGCGGCCTCTTGGGCTCCTACGGTCCTAGGAGGGGGTCTCCTCTGGCCACAATTGCTTGGCAGCCACCCTTCATCCAGGGGCATCTCCAGGCCTCTGAATAGACCTCCACCAAAGGCTGCCAGGGCCACTTGGTAGCTCCCCTTTTCCTTGTAACACATCTCCTGGTTGACCTGAGTTTGGTGGAAAATTCCTGTGGAAAATTACACTTGCCCCATTCTGGATTCATACAGACTTTGGCAGAGTCAGCTCCTGATTCCCTTTAAAACCCCTTCAGACCCTTTGGGTGGCTGTCATTCCCTGTAAGTGGCCCTAGTAAGGCTTCAGGGGAAGTTTTGCCCCTGGAGATGTTGTGGGGCAGATGCCCAAGCCCATCCTCACATCTGGCCTTGCTCTTTAGGCCCCCCTGGCTGTGGATCAGGGAGATATCCTTTTCCTTACCTGGCCTATCATCCATCAGCTCAGGGACTGCAAACCTGGGCTTGGGAGGCTGCAGCCCTGACCTCTGTGGGTGCCATCAGCACCCTTCAGCTTCTCATGTTCCATTGGGAGGAAGTGGCACTAGCTGCCCCATCCCTGGGCTTGGGCAGTGACAGCTCGGCCCCCGCTCCCTCCACCTCCCACAGAGCAGGTCCCTTGGAGAAGGGCATGTCATCTTACCTGGCCGAGGAGCTCTCCCGTGTGTTTCACTTGTATCCCTGGAAAGTCAGTTTACTTTTGATCTTCCATGGTTTATGGAGAAAGCGGCCCGTGAGCAGATGCTGAGGAAAGGCCCGTCGAACTGAGAGCATAACCCTAGGTGCTGTGGATGGGAGGCCAGAGAGGGGGAGGCAGGGCTCCTGTACTCGCAGAGGAAATCACATCCAGAAGGCAGCTGGCCAGAGGCCACTGGTACAAAGCCTTGTCTCCTGGAGAGTGATAAACCCCATGCGCCGAGAAGGGTGATTGCAGAGTTGACGCCGACGGTGTCTGTAAGTGCCACTCGCAGGCCTGCACATTGAAGGACTTCAATAAACCGCAGCTGCTCCCTCCTTCTCTCTTTATTATTATTAACAACAAACTCCAGCTGCCAGAGTACATGCTGAGTAGAGAAGATAAAGGTGTGAAAGTGGTCAGTGGAAGACCTAGTGGATAAGGCGGGGGTTGGGCTGCACTGGGAAGAATTAAAGAGAGATGTGTACTGGCAGAGATCACTAACGAGGATGCGCGGGGTGTCGTGATAAGGTGAATGAGGTACCGCATTAGTGCCATACGCTGGAAAGGGTCCTGTGGGGTGCGTGCACATAATGGGACGGTGAGATGAGACCCTCAAAGGACAAGAGAAGGAATTTCAACTTCATATTACTTGCTATAAGTAACAGATAGTGAGGAATCACTGCCATTTCTCAAGCTGGCACTGAAAGTGAGTGCTGGAGATCTCTCTACTAGGAAATCTGTGAGCTGGGCAAGTCTGGGAACAGGGAGACCCTTAGGCAGGGCTCTGGGCTCCTGCTAGGACTTCCTAGGATCGTGGTGACAAGTCCAGGCACTAAGAGAGCAGAGGCCAATGTCTATAGAGAGACAGGAAAATGTGGAGTGGGATAAGGCTCAGGGTCTAAGAAAGTCTGAATGGAGGCAGAAGCCATTGATGGCAACAAAAACAGGACAGCTATAGGTGATTGTGGAGGGAGGTGAAGTCTAGCCTCTAAAGAGCACGACTGGGGCAGGTCAAGAAGGGAGGCTTAGCCGGGCGCAGTGGCACACGCCTGTAATCCCAGCGGCTAGGGAGGCAGAGGCAGGAGGATTGCAAGTTCGAGACCAGAGGCAGTCTGCATAACTTAGTGAGACCCTGTCTCAAAAAGTACAAAAAATAAAAGGTCTGTGGGTGCAGCTCAGTGGTCCAGCACTTGCAGAGCATGCAAGTGCAAGGCTGTGGGTTCAACCCCCAGTATTGGAAAAAAAAAAAAAGAGGGAGGCCTGAGGCAGAAACCCCCTTTCCTGCACGCTTCTGAAGCTTCTGAGAGGACACGCATCATCCTGGCAGATTATCCACAGAGATTTAGATCAACCGAGTCCTATCTCCTGTGTAATTTTGTAAATAAACCAAGATTCATTTGTAATGAATTTTTGAAGTTTCACAGATAAATTGGTTTTGTTCTAAAGCATGCTCCTAATAAAATCTTTGTGTTGTGGATAAAATTGGCCCCGCATGCTTTTAACCTGACCACAGTCAGTCGCCTCTGTGGTGAGATCTATGTGAAGCCTTATACAGACCTGCGGTTCTAGAACCCTTGGCCCTGGAGACTCATCTTCCCCTTGGCTGTGCATGGGGCATCCCCATTCTGAGTACACTTGCCCCGGAGCCCACCTCTGTCTGGTTCGCACAGCAGCCCTCTGGCTTGAGCCATGTATTTTCTCCCTGTCTCCCCCTGTAGACTACTGTTTTCCAAAGTGAAGCTGGAGTCGCTCTGCCGGGGCCCGGATGAGGCGCTGCTCACCTGTAAGCACATGTTACAAATATGGAAATCCTGCTACAACCTAACCAACCCCAGGTAAGAGCCCTGCAGGGCCTGTGTTGTGTGGCGTTTGCACGGACCCCCACCTATCAGCATTGTCTCCAGTCAGCGGGTAGCAGGCACTAACTCTGTCACCCTCCCATCCTTCTGAGGCAGGATAGAAAAATAGGGAAATTGGGAGGACATGAAAAGGGAAAGAGTTTTCACCCCAGAATCTGCTTTGAGTCTTGCCAGCTAGAATCAAAAACTTTGATGCAACTACCAAAAACTGCTGTGAGGACCGCCTGCGGAGAGATGTAAAATATTTTAGAGTGACAATTTAAATAATGAAATGGTAAAATAGGAATAAGCCAAGCTAAGGGTCAAAAATGTCTATAGCCTTTGAGTTTGACCTTGTTTTCCCCCTCTATAATTTTGTGCTGCCTTGAGACAGGCTCAGGGAACCCCTTCATGACTTTTTCTTAAACCTAAACAATGGAACTTTTTTTGATCTTATTGGCACCTCCCTAGCCCATGGCAGCGGCCTTTCTAGACGCTTGAGGCTCATTGCACACTGGGTGCCCAGGGCTGACATCACATGAGGCATGCCCTTGTTGTTGTTAGGTGCCGGCGAGTCATCTCCAACTCATAGCGACCCTCATAGGGTTTCAGTGACTGATTGCTTGGGGGATTGTTTCGGGAGTGGACTGCCACACACATCCTCCCCCCATATTTGCGGTGCTGGGGCTCAAACCCCAGTCCTCAGAAAGTGTGGAGCAACACTCTACCAACTGTGCTAACCCCCAGCCCTACAGCTCTAGCTTTAAGAAAACTGGAGAGAATACATGGGGGGTGGGGGGCGGCTTTTTCCTTTGGGCTTTCCTAGGAAGCCTGTGTCTGTGTCGGGGATACCTGTGTCTCTCTCTCCCTCTGAGGGCTCACGTGTTCTAAAGCGCGGACCTAATAAACTCTAAAACCTTGTTTCACTCTGGCTGCCTCATCCGAAATTCTTTTCTATGATGAAGCCCAGGACCTGGCTTAACGTGAGTGGAGGACCCAACTAAGGGACCTCCTCAGGCCAGGCAGCCGTTTGAGCTGTAGCTCCCTGCTGTGCCACCAGGGACACTTCTAGGCCCCCACAAGTGGCCAATCATAGTAATGGAGCGTCACACCATTTTGAGGGACTCCTTTCCCATGGGCTAAGGAAGCCTCCAAGTCATGAATTTCTTTTGCTTTTGGTGCCATGGGAACCCACAGGCTCAGTTCACAAATTCCCTCTCACCAATTTCTCTCTGTAAGCCATTAAGTCTTGAGACAAGTCTTAACACTTTCTAGTAATTTAGTATAGACTAGTTGATGGGTTTTACAGATGGGGTTCTTGTAGTAATATTTTAAAGATCTGCATAGACATCAGACCACATCCTAAGGAGAGGAGAAATCACTATGAGCACAAATAAAAATAATTTTTAAAAAGTTAAAATCATGACCTATCCAAAAATAAAATAAATACATGTCAAAGATTTCATTTACCTTATTAACTAAAGAGGGAACTGGTACAATGTTAAGACCCATTCAAAGAAGAATTAGAAAACATGTATAGGCAGAAACGCTAAAATGAATTTGCAAATAGGTGCAAAAACAGTGTACTGTAAGGCAATGAAATACATTGTGTAGAGTTATCTTTTTCCACAGGATGGAAATCAGTTGTATCTCTACCAGAGTATATTCATTTGGGTCATTATCAGTTCTTTACAGATCAACTTCTGCCCCTTCAGAGCTGTAGTTTAGTCCACAGGAAGTCAAAGATGCCACGTTTTAGAGTCAGGTGGTCCAGAAAAGAGCAGCCAGTCAACCCTGCAGCAGGCCACCAACAGATACCCAATAACCCATTGCCACGGAGGTGGCTCCCGGTGAAATTTTGTGTTACAGAGTTTTTGCACTTAAATAGCAAGTGTTCGAAATCAGGGCCCCATGAAGGAGATGTTCACTCTGTGACCTAACATCAGGTAGACCTGCGACCCAGACCTCTGTCAGCACAGCAGAGGGCGGGGATGCAGCCCAGAGAGCCCGCCCACTGCCAAGGCCGCTTCCCTCCTGAGATTCAGTTAATCTCCCCTCCACTGCCACCGCCAATGACATGGCACTGCTGCCCCTTGCTCCCCTTCTTTTAGGTTAGGGGTAATCCTCAGTCTGCCTGCAGCGATAGCCCTGTGGCATCCGATCCTGTCAGATCTCGGAAGCTAAGCAGGGTCGGGCCTGGTTAGTACCTGGATGGGAGACCGCCTGGGAACACCAGAAGCTGTAGGCTTGGGAGAAGGACCTGGCAACCCCCTCCCAAAAATCAATCTGCCATTGAAAACCCTATGAACAGCAGAGAAGCACTGACAATAGTGTTTCTCCTGTTGTACAGAGGGTCGCTATGAG